>CAXIVR010000156.1:0-27438 GCA_964035755.1 Teleogryllus oceanicus | reverse complement strand
TCTAAACAAAGTTATTGTTGCAAAGTTATGTAATCACCAGATATTGAAATCATGTTATTTCTGTTTTGTATGAATTTATTCCCAATTCTCTCAATGCATTGCTAATACAGAAACTCAATGTCCATTAGACAACAAAGCCAGAACGACGTGGTGAATATGCCAGCTCCACGAGGTAAATACAACGGTTATGCATAACGACAGTGATATGAATTTATGCATAGTGCATAAATGTTATGCACTATGCATAAAATTAGTAAAATAATGTTTCAATATAGACTTTATTCAACATTTCATTCATTTACATGAATTGCTTACATTTACTATAGTGTTCTGAATTTTGGGAAATTACATTTCCGCTCAATGGAGCTGCAACCCCAGTTTGTTGAGGCACCAGCGCCACTCGTATACAGAAACTTCAGCAACCAAAGTATTTTCGCATCAACACAATGACAGGCATGCGAGTCCATATTTATAGATAAAGTTAATATCCTTTAAAAGATTGGTGACTGCCTACAGTCCCGCGTGTTAATGGGCCACACTTTGACCCTTTGATGGCGATTTTCTTAAGTGCATCCTTCCAAATGTTTGATCTTAGTATCGCATGGGTTACCTTCATTTTCCGGTGAAATGATCTGTATATTCCGGATGTCATCATCCGCATTTTCAATCTTGTCTAATCAGATCACAGAATTGGATCTTTTGGGAATCTTTCGTAATATACACCCACTCCCTAACTTAATATGATTCTTTCTCACTGTTGGCCCTTTGAGTTTTCTTACTTTTGGGCCCCCATCCACACATACAAACTCACTCCGCTCAATCAAGCAAGATTTGGCCGGTTAAGCTCATTCTGGGTTAATCATGAGCTTTTTCAACAAAAATATTTATGTGAATATGCTGACAAGTATATTAACATATTTCTTTCCTGTAATTATTGCAACTAATATTCTAGTGTGAAAATGAGAAACTCGACTTATTTCATTTTGATAAGTGATCTCATATCACTGATACAGTGTAAATAGCCAGACAACTCACGTATCCTGTTAGGGTTTCTGATTTTAAGAAATGATGTTCAGAATGCATGTTCATTACTCATAACCATAAGGCATTGAACTTATCTGGTTATTCACAAATGTAATTTCAGAGAATTCAGGAGTATAAATATCTCATTTTCACCCAAATGTCAACTTATCACCGGGCTTTAGCTTATTCACCGGGGTCAAAGATATAATGTACTACATCCTTCCTTAAACATTTGAGGGAGAGACACTCTTGATATGTTAATGGAGAGATTTTCTTGGGATATAGTTGAAAACACTTAAATTCTGGAATTTCAATATGTTATTGCTTATTGAACTTGATTAAATATGCATTGACTCAAATAATTTTCCCACTTTGAGTTTTCCTATAACTGTACAAATTAGCATGTATACTCTGCAATAATTATATTTATTTCCATAATGTATGATATCAATGAAGAGAAAACATTTTTATTTATTTATTTATTTATTTTACGTCAAAAACAGTTAAAACTGCATATAATATGCTATGGGGAAAAGTGAATTGTGTACATTTTCAAAATTCTGTGATCCCTACACTAAGTCATATACTACTTAAATTTTGAATTTTGAAAGGGAGAAAAAAAACGAGAAAAAATCTCCCATGTAATAAAATCTATTTTCAAGGATAAAAAGGCAATAAATTTTGGCTCTTATCCATGTTGTCCTTCAGAATAATACTTCCTGAGCGACAACGTGGAAACGATAATTTGAATAATTGTATTTCCACTGAATTCTAGAAGACGTGCACAGAAAATGAAGTTACATTATGTCCAGAAGCAAAACAAGGGGCATCTCAGCATTTGCTCAATGGATCAGGGAAACGGGACGAAACCTAGATCGAGATGGGGATCATTGACCTGGAAGCTGTAGTACAATAGTTGTTACAGGTTGTTTATACTCATTTATACAGTCCAAATGGTAAATAATGCATTATGTATCATTGTTAAAATTAATGTTACTTTTCTTGTGATGCTCAGTAGAGTCTCTAATTGTATAGAAACAGTTATGCAGTAGAAACGATTTCACTTGGGATTTAAATTTTTCTATTGAATTTCATCATTTAATGTCATCTGGCAAAGTGTTGTAAAATAATGTACATGTATTGTATGTGAATTTTGTAATGAGCTGTTGATACTGTCACCTGATGAATATGATTTCTACTGAGTGTTATAGTAATAGACTTCGCATTTTCTGAAAATATATTCCTGCCCCTTAAGCAAGTCATTTTGACAAAACCACTGATTCGTAAATAAACAGACAAGGTAATGATAAAATTCCTAGATTAATGAAGAGAGGCTTCATGAATCACGTGGGTGGATTTGGCTTTTTATTCACAATCTGTTTTTGTAATCTAAAAGTCTGGGAGCTATAAGATGTATTTCTCCAGAATATTATGCCATATCTCAGGCGGAATGAACATTGCAAAGTATACACAAAGAGCAGTATGAAGGCTGACTGAATTTGCAAGAATTTGAACGCGAGCATAATGAACTTAATTTTGTGTTCAATTCATTTAAATGGACATTCCATTTAAGGTTTGACTGAATTGAGAGACCTAAAAATTTTCTTGCCGTAACACCAGTCAATGGTACACTGTTCATTTTAATGGAGTAATTTTCACTTGTAAATTCTGTAAATTCTGTTCATTTTCAATGGAGGAATTTCACTTCTGTAAATGAACTCTAATCTGTCACTTCTGTAAAATAAACTGTAAATTTCAGCGTCTGATAAATATTTTGACATATTCAAGTCCAACTACAAAGAAACTAGCTTATAATCACCTACGTCAATAAAGTAAATGCATTTGAATTGTTTTAATAGAATTTTAGCATTTCCTAACTTGCATTGAATTGTCAATATTAACTGCCTAAATGAAAATTTAAAATAAAATTGTGTTAAATAATTCACAAATATATTATTTTGACTTGATTCAATTACAAAAGAAAAGATATGTCAAGAACCCCAGGTAATATGTTAAAAGAAAAGAATTTTATAGGATTTTGTTACAGGAACAAAGATTTATTTCCCCGATAGAAACATGAATGCTTTGAATGATAATATTTTAATGGACAATTTCATTTGAAGAATTTCAATGAATCTGCAATACACTACAAGACCAGCTAGCCCAAAAGAGTTGTCAAGGCTCAATGGAGATAAAGGAGAGAAAAAAATATATAAGTTTTGGGCATCATTATTCGGTGAATAATGAATATTCATTTAAATTGAAATGTTTGAGACATTATTAGCTGATATTACTCTGCACAAACAATTATATGGATGTTTGTGCCTTGTGAATTATTTGTTTGGAAGAAGAAAATGTATTTAAAATCTTTTATTTTATTTTAAAAATTTTGTCAGCAGTTAATAAATTAATTATTTTTCTCTGAGGGCAGAAGAAACTTTTTTATCTTACATAAGTTTGCTAATTGTTCAAGATTCAAAGAATTTCGCAGTTCTTTAGTAAATAGCAATTTAATTAACAATTGATTTCAACAACTTGCTAATCTTGGTCATTCTTACAAGCATTTGATTTGAAAAACCGAAAATACTGTATTTTGTGCCATTCAAAAATATTGTCACTTTAAGAAAATTAACTTTGTAGTTTTTGTTTCTTTGAATATTAAAATGTTTGAAGTAGGCATTGTATTTACGCATTGGGAAAGACTTCAGAAAGTTGGAATCCGCGCGCTTTGCCAAAGACAGAACGTTGACCAACCGAAAGGCTGAACGTACGGAACGGACAGAACCACGACGGAAGGCTTTTGGGATCCGCTCGTAATAGTTCCCCAAAGCACCACAATGGCGCTAGAGTCACCGAACAGCGTCGGGTATTTAGCCTCTAGTGTCTGGTCAGCACCAGAGGCTCCGTTGCCTTTCTTCGGAGGTGCAGCGGCTCCCTTCAAATATTTTCAGTCAATAACTGGCACAAAGACCCCAGAGTGAGCTTCCTGAGCTTCTTAGGCGATGCGTCTCCCAAATATACAATTTATACAATATATCTTCCCATATATACAATTTATCTTCGCATATGGCGAAACTATCTCGCGTGGGCGGTTACATTACAATGACTATCTCGTTCTGTCGGGACACGGTTATGCCCGTGAAATCACAGACCTCGCCGACACAACGATTCGTCGACTTTGCGCAATCGTGGAATTGATGGACCTTAATAATTCAACAGATCTTTCGATAACGTAGAGGACTTTAGCGAGCAATTGTGCCGGAGTTGTTGCAGCAATCTCTTTCTCAAAACTGAACCACACATAAAATAGGTGATACTGAAACCAACACACTCCAGCCTCCTCCGCACAACGGAGTACCTGCTAGTACGAACCGACGTACCAACGGAGTACTAAAGAGCTGGCATTTACTTTTAAATGTCGTTGTGCACAAAATAAAGGGCGACACTAGTTATAAAAGCGATCTGCGTAAGAACATTTTTCCTCTCGGCACTTGAGCACGATCTGCTTTTAGGCAAATACGTTAGAATTGGCTGTTTGTTCATGCAGGGAGACTTCTTGGGGAGCAGTGGTACGACCGACGGCCGAGCTGCGAGTGTTGCGGGGCGGGCGCCGCCGAAGACCAGCCTGGCAGCCATGACGCGCTGCCTTCGGTACCGACAGCCGACGACGACGACGACGGCGCCGAAGCCCCGGATCGCCCCGCACCGCGCGGCGCCCCCGACGCCCTCCGGCGTACGATAATTGCGGGGGCGAGTGCTGCGCGAACGAGTGCGTGAGCCCCGTCACGCGCCCACGGAGCTGCGGCGCAGCAAGCGCCCGAGCGTTGCAGGTGCAGCTGTTGATTCAGTTGTTGCAGGATCAGCAGGCACAACTCACTCTCCAGGCGGAGCAGGCACTGCAGGCACAGCAGGCATTGCAGGTTCATCTAGCGCTGCAGATGCTTCAGGATCGAGAGGCTCAACCGGCTCTGCAGGTTCAGCCTGATCTGCAGGTTCAGCCGGACAGCAGCTGTTGCGCGCAACTGGCGGCATTGGAACTGTTACAGAATCAACAGGCTCAACTGGCACTGCAGGCGCAGCAGGTTTTCCTGGCACATCAGGCAGGCAGCAGCGCTGCAGGCGCAGAAGACGATGCAACTGCTGCAGGATCAACAGACTCAGGCGGTACTGAAAGCACAGTTGTCGGCGCTCAAAATACTTCAGGATATAGAGGCTGAGGCAGAATTGCGAAGCAGCAAGCCCAGCCGGCACCCACAGGCAACAGGCATTGCAGCCCCAACAGTCTGAGCCACCTGAGCCGGCACTGGTGTAAAACCGGCACTGCAGGCGCAGCAGGTACTGGAGTATGAGCCAGCATTGCAGGCGCAGCAGACTCCAGTCGTTACTGGAGTATAATCCGGCACTGCCGGCCCAGCGAACTCAGACGGAGCAGGAGTATAATCCGACACAGAAGGCGCAGCAGGAACTGGCGTATAATCCGGCACTGCAGTCGCAGCAGACTCCAGCCGGTACTGAAGTATAATCCGGCACTTCAGGCGCAGCAGACTCAGCCGGTACTGGAGTATAATCCGGCACTGCAGGCACAGCAGACTCAGCCGGTACTGAAGATAATCCGGCACTTCAGGCGCAGCAGACTCAGCCGGTACTGGAGTATAATCCGGCACTGCAGGTGCAGCAGACTCAGCCGGTACTGCAATATAATCCGGCACTGCAGGCGCAGCAGACTCAGCCGGTACTGGAGTATAAGCAGGCAATGCAGGCGAAACAGACTCAGCCGGTACTGGAGAATAAGTCCGCACTGCAGGTGCAGCAAGCTCAGCTGGTACTGGATTATAAAACGGCATTGCAGGCTCCAGCAATCTCGACAATCAGAGCCAAATGAACAAGCGGTCCAGGAAGAACCTAACGCCCAACCTGTTCTCCAAGCAGGTGAGTTACAGTTGGTTACAGAATTGCCGTTTGATTCAGTACCTTGAATATATGACATCGTTATTAGTTTAGCCCATATTACGAGCGAAGAATCTCTGCACTCGGCTGACGGCACGTACAAGGGAAACGGCGAAACCGAATGCCGCGTAAAACATCGACTTCCAACCTTTCCGCCAGCAGCCACGTGACAAAAATTTCATTTACATTTCATGTACGAAAGCACACAAGAAAACCAATGAAATAAATTACTAACTTAGAAAATACAAATTTCTTAAAATTACAATCCCTAACTCCCAATAAGCTACCCAATGCTTTACGAAGAGCAATAGTATGCGCAATGGCTTTACGCGCATGCGTACCTCCCTTACGTGCCAGTCGTTCCCACTTAAATGGCCGTTCAGTGCACCGGTATCTCGCGAATTCTGCACTCTGACCTCCCGCCTGCATTTGCCGGTTTTGACGATTGATACTAGTGATAATTGATTACTAGTGGTTCCGGGCGCGTCAACTGCTAACGTCATTAATCTCATAAGTGAAGTGCATATATTTTGCTCGAGAGGTGGCTGTGATCTTGCCCCAATGGATGGCGAGATCCGGCGCCGACTTACTTTCAAAAAACGGGCTTTTTTCCAACAATTTATCTCTAACCAGCGGCACCACTCCATCCGGGACAAACTCACAGCCCTGACCGGGCTCCCGGGATGTGTGGTAGTGATGTGCCCGTTAATGTAAGCGTGTGTAAGGTGTAGGGTAGGGGGAAGGGGACGGAAAGATTGTTCACGCACAGTCTGTAGCCTCTTTGGTAGGGTATTCCTGTGGCATTCGCCTGGGTATTGATCAAGTTTCCACGGAATACTACCGATCAGAGCAGCCAGCCGCCAGAATCCTCCTCTGACAGCGACAGAACATGACATGACCTAGATATCTGGCTATTGTCGAAATTCCTACCACCGACGACCACCAACCCCAAGACCTCCAAGTGGGGACACTGCAGTGACACCATTTGATGCCCTGAGCCACCTCTCCCCGTGCAGGATTTCAGAGAAAAATAAATCGCGTGTCCCCTTAGTCGCGTCTTTGTCCGGCGTATCACTGGTGGAAAATAATGGGAGTAGCAAGGGAATAGGGAATACGAAGAATAATAGCACGCTCTCAGATGTCTGTTGTTTATAAATTATATTTCGATTAAAACAGAAAGTTTTTTCAGTTGACGAGCTGAAAAGAGACGGTGACACTGTCAGCCAATCGGGAGCGTCAGTTCCAAAAATTTAAGTCGTAACGAAGCTCACGTTTCGAGGAGGTCCCCCATCCTCCTAGCTCGTGACCTCGAAGGGACTTTCTGTTTTAATCGACGTAGAGATGTGCTGCTTTAGTCTGGAGGGAGATGACGGTTGTCACTGATAATACCAGTGGCCCTATAAATTAAAATTCGATTAGCGGCCATAAGAGTATAATACGCAATCTCGAAAATCAGAGGAAAGGCTTACTGATCAGACGTATCCGTTTCGAAAATAAGACCCCAATTGCGGTGAAGGAAATAAAAAATATTAACAGTGAAGAGTCTAACCTATATCTCCAACAAACAAGTGCTTCTGTCGAAATTCGCCTTTTTCCGCACATGATAACAATATTTTCTTCTTACATTCATAAGGGCGTAAAAGTAAAATTCCCATATTTTAAGTTCTTGATTACTTTTTCAACAAAAAAACTTGAAAACTTTTCCCATAGTAAGATATGCATGTGACGTGAAGGAGAAATTTTATCTGCACTTGAGTCCTTTAGAACCAGAATCCCTACCACTTTTGTCTGCTAAACGTAGGTGGGTTATAAATAAAGGCGCCAAGAAGTGTACCTGGCAATATTTGAAAACTAGATACATTCATTCCCGAGAATAGAAAACGTAATTATAGTGGTAAATGAACTACATCTTTGATTTTATTATTTTGCTTATAAAATGAACCCTTGGTCTTACTTCTGCCGTAACTAGAAGTGAAGTGCTCCATAAAAACGTGCGGATAGGGAAGCTACGTTTACACGTATAAAGCACTGCAACGGCCAATTTCAGCAATTGCTCAATGAACCCAACCAGCAGAGGTATCTCAGTGCAGATACCATTATATCTGCAACATCGTTGAGATCGTGTTCGTATCCTGCTCTAATGTCTGGATGGCGAACTCTCATAGGTGGAATGCATTTAGGCTTCTGGGTGCCCCGATCCGTGGTTTCTCCTATCAGTTCCAGACTGAACTGTACAGTGCTACGCGAACGGTACTCTACTAAGCAGTCCACGAACCGTGCGCGATCTTCCTCTACCTCTGCCCCTTTTCTCCTTTTACACCCTCCACACGCTCAATTAAAAGCAGTATTACAGCCTCTCACGCGACAACATGACACTGGAGGAAGACGCTGCCCATCAGTTGTTGCGTGTTGTGTTATTGAACTGTAACTTTTTTATATCTTTGAAATTGGCACTACATTCCACTACCCTACATGTTTTTATATAATTACCTGCTACATTGTGATGTCAATGATTCTGCTAGCTGGTCTACGAAATAACTGATAGGAGGTTTTATCACGTGGTATGCGTAGCTTTTTTCCCCCTAATACTTCGAACTCATTTATTCAATACTCCATTAAATTAAACACACTGAACACAATTAAACAATTGAACACACTAGGTGATTTGGCCACTAAAATGTTGAGTACCTTGGGCCATTCATCTGAAACTCCGAAAATTGTTATTGATTATATTCTGCATTGAACTGCTCAAAGTTCAGCAGACAGCTTCCGAATAGACGAAAGGTGATTTTCATGTATGCTGAAGAAATCCAATATATGAAGATGAATGGTTCAACGTGATAAAGAGTTGAGATCGGGCTTAAATTTTAATACACATTTAACATGTTTATATTAAATGGTACGTAGCGGAGACCCGACTTATGATTCTGTATTTAACAATACCTTCTGTATATCCACAGGCTCACCGCATCCGCTGAGTCCGGCACAGCGCGGACTCCAAACTCAACGCGGCTTTCACACGACGCGTCCTTCATGGCCGGCGCGGACATCACGTTCCCTACGGACATCACGCTCAACACGGCGTACACGCTCAGTACAGGGACACCTGATCAGTACAATCCTTCTGCTCATTCGGCCTTCCTCCCTATCTCGGCCTTCCGGCACATCTCGGAATTCCACCTAATCTAAGTCCACCATCTCCTCACTACTTTCCAAACCAGCCTGGTTTTCCAGCTCAATACGGCATTCCAGCACAGATTGTTCTTCCGGCACGACTTGGCGTTCCGGCTCAACTCGGTTTTCCGCCACAGCTTGGCCCTCCTCTCCAGTACAGCCTTCCCCCACAACTCGGTCTTCCACCACAGTACAGCCCTCCTCCACAGTACAACCTTCCGCCACAGTACACCCTTCCGCCACAATATAGTCTTCCCCCACAGTACAGCCTTCCCCCACAGTACAGCCTTCCCCCACAGTATAGGTTTCCGACTCGGCCCAACCTTCTGGGTCGGCGCGCTTTCCAGCTCCCCGATATTTCAATTCCAACAAAACTCCTATAATTACAAAGGACATAATAATTAGTTAACGTTTTATTACATTTTAGTGAATTATCTTACGTTTTAATACAAAGGATATAAATGTAATGAATTTTCTATAAATTAAAAAGGAAGAAAGAATATAGGGATGCAATAAAGAAAAATTTGAAATAAAATTTGAAAACTCCTCAGCAAACTACCCTATGAGTGTCAAGAAAGGAATTGTGTGACAAAATTTTCGAAAGCTTATTAAATGATCCATGGAATTTAGGACTAACTTTTAAGTTTTGCGAATAATTTTACGGGAGCTGCAAACACACTACACTCGCACATTCCCACAGTGGTGCACATTCCCTTTGAATAATTATCGAGTACTCTCAGTAGCATGTAGCCTTTGCAGTGGAAATTGTTAAATTTAAAAACTGCATTTCTCAAGATTCAGTCGAGAAGCCAGCCCATCCATCATTTGAAGACTCTACTTTGTAAAATTTGTGTCTAGGGTTTAGTTTTAAATTTAAGTTATAAGTACTTCATGTAACCTATCGTTTTAAGTACTTAGAAAATAAGATCTGGTGGCTAAAAGCGCCAATATGTCATTCTATGGCCATAGAACAATGTAAAAGATGTTATTGGATGGTACAATCAGTTGTTAGATTGAATCATTTGGTAAATAATCAAAATTAATAATTAATGTCATAAACTCTCAGCTTTTAAAAACAGGTTTATGCTCATTATAGGGAAACCAGCCACAGAAATGGCTTCCACTAAGAAAATCTCAAATTTAGAACATTATTGGGATTGATTGATACCTTTGACTGCCTTTGAAAAGGTAGAAAAAGCCATTTTTAGGCATTTCTATGTGTACAGCATTTCTATGTGTACAGCAGCTGTAAACATTTCTATGTGTACAGTATGTTTCTACTAGCGACCGCTAGAGTGCACTGCTTAGTAGGTGCAATAACTACTAAATGTCTGTGTTTAGGCAACCTGCTTGATGTACATGTTTTGTTTTTTGCCTAACTACAAGGCGCCATAGGTATTCTTTGTAAAGGCAATGAGCATATAGCTGCTTTAATATCGATTGGTACTGTGTCACGCTCCAGTGACGTCTGGTGGCATCCCCCACCACTTTTCAGAGGCTATAGGCCACTTTTCATAGGCTATTGTCGCGGCAGGAAGTAATAAGAGCCAAAATTTATTGCTTATTTATCCTTGAAAATAGATTTTATTACATGGGAGTTTTTTTGTTTTTTCTCCTTTCAAAATTCAAAATTTATTGCTTATTTATCCTTGAAAATAGATTTTACTCCATAGGAGTTTTTGTTGTTTTTTTCCCTTTCAAAATTCAAAATTTAAGTAGTATATGACTTAGTGTAGGGATCACAGAATTTTGAAAATTTGCACATGATTCTCTTTTCCCCATAGCACGTCATACACAGTGTTTAATCTGTTTTTTTACGTAAAATAAATTTTATATATATATATATATATATATATATATATATATATATATATATATCAGGGGCACTCTCCCCCGGCATCTTTGCCACTCACCTCGGGAACGTAATTAGCAACAACTTCTTGCCTGAGTCGGTGTGCTGATATGTTTGTTAGTTTCTTTGTTTTCTCTTTTCCAGTGTCTTCATAAAAATAAAAATTTTTGGAGTGGCATTAGGTCACATATTGATGGAATTAGATTGATTCTCTATGTTATGTTAATATGTATGTGTATGTTGTAAATTGATATCGCCTTTTGTTTAACTGTCATCTTTTCTTATGTATTGTTACGGTGCAAAAGCACAAATTGTTTATTGCTAGGAACTCGTGTCGAGCTTAAACAGCGGCGACGTCTTTCCAAGAGCTGCGTAGGGCTCATTGATATGTAGTCTGCAAGATTGCTAATTGTTTTGTTGATTGTTGCAGCATTCGCTCCACGTCTTTAGTAAGACGATTTCTTTGCGTTGGACCTCTGGAGCAAATACGTGACGGAGGACGGGTCCGTACGGCAGTGGCCGTGGTTTATTGTGTTCTTCCGTTCTTTGGCCCCGTGAGCGACTAAACAAGACCGCTTGGGCAGCAAGCCGCAGTTGGCACGAATGTGCACAAACGGCTTTCAGGAAAAGGTGCACTGTACTTATGGTTTATGATAAGGCGATTTTCTCACTGTAATCAATGCAATTCCATCAATTACGTTAAGGTTTCAATGAAAACACGATCTTGAATGGTTTTTACATTACTAATAATGGTGTTTTAGAGTGTTATTCGCATATCTTGCAGCTTATAACTCAATTTGTTTGTTTTTGTATTAAAAGGCTTCTAACTAGGAGTCTTTGTCAAGTTTTAATTGTACGTTAGCCATTTATTTCGCCCTAAAGTGGGCACTTAGGTGTTTTGGCTTTTGACGTGTCTTATTCTGTATAAACTTGTTTATGTAAAGGCGAAATGGCCTTTTCAATGGTTTCAAAATTCACGTTTTGATTGTTAATTCTCGTAAATTCGCGTAATTCAGTGTAATTCCTCTTACAGCCTATTGAGCGTCAAAGAGGAATATTTTTAAAAGTTACATTTGTAATAAATTGTTGTTGAAGTTGAATTTGGATTGTGTCTCCAACTGTAGACCCCTCTGTTGAAACTCACTTGGGAATTTTTGGAACTTTTTGCCTTTTCCCTTTGAAAATAGCACTTTACAAGTCCTTTTCCTAGGAATTTTTGTGTTAATTCCGCTTAAACTCCATTAGGCCCTTCTGTGGTCATTGTTAATTTTGTTGCTGCTTAATCAGCTGGCGACCGTGAAGTAGATGTTTGATATGTAACAGAAATCGCTGTACTTCATTTATAAGAAACAATAGCAGTTTTCAGGTTTGTCTTACGATTTAGTTTATTAAAATTCTATTAGACAAGCCGTTACTCTACCATTTCGCTTTGAGACGCATACTTACATTCGGCAAGATCATTGTTGCGTCTGCGGGACCGAGCGTTGCTCACCATGACTATCATAGCAATACCGGCTGGAAGTCATCCGTTACTAAAGTTTTCACTTTTTCTTGCTTGAAATGCGAAGAGTATTTATTTATTTTATTTATTTTACGTCACAAAACAGTTGAAACTGCGTATGACGTGCTATGGGGGAAAGTGAATTCTGGGCACATTTTCGAAATTCTGTACTTTTTTAAGTCAACATTTCAATGTTTTCAAGTAAATTTTGTGTATTTCATTTATTCTGTTAAGTGTAAGAAGAACGTGAAGAAAACGGGGGACAAAGTATAAATATTATGAAGTCACAATTTTTATAAACTTACACAATAAAGCATGTATCGGAACATAAATATATCATTTATCGGAAAGATGTGATGTCCTGACCAAGAGCAGGTAAATACACTTCATAGACTCGTTGTTTGTTGCTTTATCATATAGTTTGTAAGTTAGAGTTATCGAATATACTTTCAACATTATAAATTAAAATTTTGATGCTTGTTTATCATAAAATCAAATACAACAAACCTTTTAATTTTATCACTGTTATTGTTAACTGTTTTTAAAAAAATTTTTTTTTTTAATTTTCTTTAAAAAAAATTGTTAAAAGGGAAATTATTTATAAAAATATAATTTTTATGGGAGAAGTGCAATACGTTCACAGTTCCTTACGCTCTGGGGTGTCTCTCGAATACCTATAAGGTTGAATTATGAATATAGAGAGCAATACGCGTTTTTTGGTAAGAACTGAAATACAAATACTGGCTCCCGTGTAATACAATTTATTTTCAAACACAAATCAGCTACGGAATTAGGTTATTACCCTTACGGTCAATTTCACCAAACTTCGTCAAATCAGTCTTGACGTAAGTAAGTAACTTTGTTATATTTTTCTGAATATTGTAGACTGACAATGACGACAAAGCCGTCGAAAGCCGGCTATCTTAATAAAACTAATATGTTGACGAAGATGATCTCTTTTATTTCTTCTCATAAGAACGTCAACAACACCACATCAGAATTCCCACAATTCATGGACGCAAATCTAGCGCATCTGATGAACTCCTCTTCTCTCTGTCCAAAAAATTCACTTTCTACGGACTGAATATCTGGTTCGTTTCAAAATGCGCAAAAATGCATATCGTGCCGGATTTCATCAAAGTTTCGGCAAATCTTCACACTAAGGCTACCTCTATAGCTGTGGATGCAGCCAAATCAACGTGGCTGAAACTCGAGATCCAAAAACGGTATTCTGCGAGGGACAACGTGTCTCTGGATCTCGATTGGATTCGAGGGGAGTTGGCATCACGACTACACCCCACAGAGTGGTCTACCGTCGACAGCTGTACTCGAGAACGTGTCTTCGCTCTTGGAGAAAAGAAGAATTATAATCACGTAAGTTGAGCCGACTTGCTTCTCGCGCTGCACCGGTCCACCTACCCCCTCTGTCACTTTACGGCGATCCAGTCTTCCATCCCAAAGTAATTAACCTTTCTTCGACAACACTATCCAATAACGAACATTCACTTCTAGAAAAAGGCCTCAAGCATTGTCCTCCTTCTCAGTTCAGTAGCACTTAACTTAAACAATTATGCATTCAAAGAAACACAATCATTCCTTCTTCTAACAACATGCTTGAAACTAAATATGATATTGCCAGCGCTCTTTCCCGCAACAAACCATAGCCTGCCACATCAAAAACACACACCATGAAATTGCTACTGCCAAACAGCTTCTCAAGAAAGTCACAGAAAACAACTTGACCATTACAAAAGTTGACAAAGGGAACACGGTCGTCATACTCAACACCCAAGACTACAATGACAAAATGGATAATTTCCGAATGATGAGAACATTGAACAAATTCCTAAGGACCCCACGAGTAAACTTCTTGTGAAGTTGAGACCAGAACTCAAGGACTCCCCCGCCCTATTCACTAAGTCCATATGTTTTATTCCCTCTAATCCCGCCCCCCAAGCCTCTATGGCCTCCCTAAAATCCACAAAGAAAACATACCAATTAGGCCTGTTGTTTCCTACACCAACACTATTACCCACAGACTCGCTCACAGACTTAACAACCTCTTTCATAAACACGTACGTTTTAAACCCGACCATATCATCAAGAACAGTTTGGAACTTGTGACCAAACCTCAAGACATACACATACCGGCCAATGCTAAACTGATATCCTTTGACGTTACAAATTTATTCCCTAGCATCCCAACTCAAGACTGTAAATTAATTTTACAAAATATCCTGGATAAAACTACATGTCCCGTACCAATACAAACAGAACTGTATACTCTGATCTCACTCTGCATGGACACTAACTACTTTATGTTTAATAACTCTTTCTACAAACAATACTCTGGCCTTCCGATGGGATCACCACTGTCACCACTTCTTGCAGATATGTTCATGGACAATTTTGAAACACTCTTGTTTGAGACACAACATCCCCTTCTTCAAAATTTAACGTACTAAATTCTACGTCAATGACATCTTAGCTCTATGGACAGGTACAACAAGACAACTCGACATCGTCGAGTTCCTTAACTCCAGACACCCATGCATAAAATTCACTAAAGAACTAGAAAATGAAAATCAATGAATTAATTTCTTAGACCTAACCATCTCTAGGTTAGACAACAAACACATCTTCAATGTTTTTAGACCCCCCCCACACACACACACACACAGACACTGTCATCCACAACACATCCCAACATTCACATGCCCACAAACACGCAGCTTTCCATGCCATGATTCACTAACTTGTCAGCCTTCCTTTATCACAAGACAATTTTCAAAACGAACACACACCATTAAATACATAGTTACCGCCAATGGATACTGCACCTCGTTGACAACATACTACGCTGCAAATTAAATAAGAAAAAACTGAAAACGTATACAAGCCTCACTCCATTCACCCAGAAACCATCAAAATTTATTTCTATTCCATTCTTTGGAAAAATATTACAGAAGGTAGCCCATATTCTTTACAAATACAATTTTCACTTTTCCTTTACCATACACGAATCCCTCAAACACCTACTCTCACCTCGCAACACCACCACATTCATGGCGAAATCAGCGGTTTATGAACTCCACTGCCACAATTGCGAGGCTAAATACATTGGCCAAACAGGTAGAAGCTTCAATGCCAGAGTTAAAGAACATTTACATGCATGGAAGTACAATACAAACAAATCGCCCTTTGCTACACATCTTATAAACGCAGGCCGCACTTTCCACCCCGACTCAGACATTAAAATTCTTGAAATACAAAATAAATTCTGGAACAGAAGGGCTTTACAAATCTTTCACATATTTCAAGCCAAGCAGAAATCTGAGGCCCTTCTCAACAAACTAAATTCCCTCTGTCCCCTCTACCAATAATTTTACACACCTCCATCTCACTAACTGACTCCCCCACCTCCTAAGCCATTTCCAAGAGAACACTAAACAGACTTCCTCCCACCCCTCGCCAGATCTCCGGAAAGCAATAAAAACCCAGTGTCACGTTTCCTCTGGGCACAGTCTACCGACTTTTGCCGAAAGCAGCGAGGTTAGCAAAGCGGCTCAACTTATTATTCAATTATTTCCCCATCTTTGTAATATCATTTGCTATTAATTATTATTACTATTTCTTATATTTTTAAATATTTATTTAAATTTTTTTTTTATTATTATTTCTTTATTTTTATTTTTTTTAATCTTTTGCAATATGAGTATGTATATTTCTTCATTTATATTTATAATCTGAAATTTGAACTGCATTAAATTCCTCCTCCCATTTCATTTTTGCAATTTTATCTGCTATATGTTCCTTATCTTTTGCAATCATATAATGTTTCTTCTTTATTGGTATTTTATGTTTAATTTGAACTGCTACTAATCCTCCCGTTGAATTTCATTTTTTGCAATTTTATCTGCTATCTGTAACTCAAAATTTAAATGTATCTATTAATTGTAATTTAATTTTCTATCTTATTTTGTATTTTATTTGTAATTTTGTTATATTTTTCTGTATGACTGACGATGCCATCAAAGCCAGGCAAAGCCAATCAAAAGCCCGCTATCTTAATAAAACTAATATGTTGATGAAGATGACCTCTTATTTCTTCTTATAAGAACGTCAACAACACCACGTCAGAAGTCCCACAAAAAAGATAATACATATAAATAAATCTAATAGTGCAAAGGCAATGGTAGAAAAAACTGAGGGTTGGGCGGATATAACCCAAAAATTAATAGAAGAGATGTCACACAACTTTAAAACAATTCTAAAATGAATGTACATCAGTTGGAAAGAAATAGATAATGGCTCTAGAGAAAAATTATTGGGCATTATCCAAATACGAGGAATTTGGTATTACTGTCTTTTTTTTTAATTTGTTGCGTCCACTCCTTGACGCAACGCCTCTCCAAGCCCCTTAAGGGGCGTTGGGCGCTTTTGCCCTTGGGAGTAATCCTCCATTAATGGGCATTATTATTTTTAATATTAGTCCAGTCTCGTTACGTCGCAGTCAGTCAGTGCCTTTATCCTTCGGCCAGGGGCTCGACGCGTTAGATCCCGGGGTTCCTGGGCCGGTCACCCAACCATGAACCCGCGAGTCTCGAATGCGCTTAACCTTCGTGACTTCACGGAGCGTAGTAAACGCATTCGGCTAGCGCCGTTGGCGACGAATTTATGGCCACTCTTTGCATAGTTATGCTGCAAAGAGTGACCATAAATTAAATTAATTGAAATTACTTTTGATAAGAATATTACTTGTTTATTCAATAAAACAGAACTATAATGAATGAATGAATGAGGCAAATCATTTCACATTCTATTATAATGTAAAAATGTTTACAAAAGCATGCTACATATTTGTTGATGTCAGCATTTCTTTGGACAATGCTATTAGTAAATGAAATATAAGATTGCTACAATTCATTAGTGTGGAAAGTAGAGCACTGAGATGTCTGGTGTTTGTGCATTCAGAAAATTACTGCATTTTTGTTTTAGAATGTGTAATTATTCATGTTTATATTGATAATTTTTAGATTATCGATTAATGTTGATTCCAATAAACAAAATTTACCCCAATATGCATAAGTGATGATAATTCATTTTTAAGTTATATTTTGAATTTGACTGCTGCATTTTCCTTCAATAATTAATATTATGTTGATAGTAAGTATTTACATACTTTGTTAGTGCAATGATGTCACTTGACTGTGAGAAGATTCAAAATAAAAATTTTCTATACTATATTGCTGCTCAGCAAAAAAAAATCCCATGCAATGTTTAAAAAATTTAGAAAAACCTTTTCCCGGGGCAGCTTGCAGTACATGTTTTCATGAAAAATTTTCTATAGATGGTTTCTGGGGTTACTCAGTAAATAATTATATTTATATCTTTACATTGTACCATTGGAACCACTTTACTGGGCAAAATATATATTGTAAAGAAAATATATATTGTATAACTTTAATAATTAATAATTACACAAAATTGATAATTTAAATTAACATTAATTGAATCTTGATACTAGTATACTCAATATACATAAATACTGTAATAAGGTGAAGGTGCACACAAATGTGTATTAAAATACATAATAAAGAATATATATATAATATAATAAATAAGAATCGATATGAATACAAACTATATTGACCTTACTACACACCATTGCAGAATTCATTCATGTGTTTAATGCCAAACAATATACACAATGTATTTCACTGATGATGCACATTGTTTACTTTCAGATTGTGTTATTTCTGTTATCGATAAACTCATGGTAATCAATTAAAAAAGGGAAAATGAACAGGATGCTGCAGTAGCATCCATATCAAAAGATGTAATAAATGGAGATACTCTAAGGGGTGCATTGGTCCGCAAAACAGACCCAGAGCACCGAAAACAGACTCAGGCGGCTATGGCAATTGACAACTGACTACCACATGACGTGACATGACAAACTAAAAAGTTAATAGAGGAATACTCTCAGCGCCAAATGTTAATTCTGAATGGTTTTCATATTTAGTGAACAAGTTTAGGACATCATATGCCAATCTTTGAACATTTCTATAAAATAAAATGATGTGCACTTATTTTATTGGCAAATATTTGTAATAAAAATCAAGAATGTTATCAAATAACCAATTGATTTGAAAACACTTTTGCTGAAAAGGTATTGTGACGTAACCGAATATTGGATTAAAAATAAATACATTTATTTTGTTATTACTGTTCAAGCGTGCGTGCCAACCGGGTGCGACCTAAATCACTTCGCAGGGCATCTACGCCGCTCCTTAGCGTCGCCGAGCAAGGGGGGGGTGTAGTGTTTAGATAACGCCTCCGAAAACCCCTCAGGGACCACCGACCAGGCTCCACGCGGGCGGGCGCGGCGACCGCCCGTGTTTGTTTACAGGAAGTGTGCGAGAGAGAGCGTTCTGGAAAATTCCATCAAAATTACCGACAAGAGGGTAATCTGATTGGAGCAATATTATTTTCGGCGTAGTAACTTTCGGCCAGTAAAACACGTTTTCCCAAAATTTCTGTAGAAACTTCTAGAACATTCATGGAAATTGGGGGAAGAGGGTTCGTGGGCGCTGAGACGCGCTGAGGGCAGAAGAAGCGGGAGGTCTTGGACAGAGGCGCGGGGACGCCCAAGTCGTGCGGACACAGAGGCGGGACGCTCATGTTGTACGGGTGGGACGCGGAGGTCATCCGAGTTGTGTGGCGCTAGGATAGCGCGAAGTAGCATGATTAGAGGCGATTTGTGGTATTATCGCACCGCGTGTCATTAGATTGAAAAAAAGAACTTTATCTAGTAATGTTATTTGTTTCTCTCCCTCGTTTACGCCCGCGCCGTGTATCGCAAGTTACGCGATTACGAAAATTACGATCTGTCGTCACCGATCTGTCGTCACCGCTACCGCCGACGTCCCAGCTGATGTCGTGGTTAACTCTACTCTCTTGAATGGGAGCAGGCTGCAGAGGGAATCCACCCTCCACCCCTAAAGGGCGTGCCGTCCAGAAGAAAGGAGCCCAGCTGTGTTGCCTGTTTGGAGGCTGTTCACTCCAGCGCGTCCTCCTGCCGCAGCGGTGATTCTAATAACTGTCGAGCCCGACAGACAAAACAAACATTCATTACGCCCTTCAGGCTACCTGGACTGTTGTCAACATTCAGAAGGTGCAGGCCGCGCATTGGCCCTTTTTCTTTTTATTTGTTAGCGCATCTCTTTTTGCTTTATTTGTTTTAAGTAATTTGATCGTATTAGTTTTAAGATTGCATGAAAAAAAACAAGGGTTTAAAAAAACTGAGCTCAGATAATAATGTCAATTTCCCATTTTTAATTTCTCATTAAATTTACATTTTTTGTCTTTAAACTTTTTTTCAATTGACCTCTGTCACGTAGCCACGTCCGTCCACAACCTAAATTTCAGGCTCTACCTGTCACCTGAGCTAGCCGGCAATTACAGCACAGACAGGTAGGTGGGGCGTCGCAAATGGTTTTCCCCAATAGCTGAATTAGTATCTTGATACTCAGTAAACGCCCTCAAATTTAATTTGTCTTAAAATAAATATTGTTACTTTGAATTACTGTGTATTGCTGCACGACAAATTAAATTTGAATTTTTTATAATATTAAGCAAGAAATGGATGGAAGGACGTTGCTACTGAGGTTAATTATTTGTGGACTGTTAATGATATCAGTTGGATTTGTATTCTGTTGGAGTGTTACTTTTTTGTCTTGTGTTGTGGAAAATCAAAGTGCTTCAGAAAAAACTGTGAAATCGCATAAGTTATTCAAAATGCTGGACGAATCGGGTGTAGACGTGGAAGGTGATGACAGCTCAGGGACTAGTCTGCGCATGAAATCACCTTATGATCTCATGCGAGTTCTAACGAAACAAGCAGAGAATTATGAAAATTTAAAAATCGAAATTAAAGAACCAGATTTCGGAAGTAGGGGAAATGGACGAGAAAATTAATTTGCGATTTTCAGAACACGAGAAAAGTGTCAGGAAAGATTTGATAGATTAGATAACTGTTTAGATAACCAATCCGCAAAACTTGTAAAATTGGAAGAGAAGTTCGACCATGAAATCGGATCACTGAAAATCAACTCGAGGGTAGGTGGGGAGAAATTGAGAACACTCGTTGAGAAGCTGTATCAAGAATTGGGAATTCAAGGACCGAAACGAAAGAAAATTTAAAACCTACAGTCTGAAATTCACCAGAAATTACGAGCATGCGACAATAAAATAGAGGCGTGTTGTGAGTCAGTAAATGGAAACATTGCTGGGTTACGGCCGAAATGAACGGCAAATTCACTCGTTGGAAACAAAACTTCACTCTGAAGTTAGTCAAATCACGAAAGGGTAGAGAAAATTGAAAAGATAGTGATAGTAGAGGAAAGTTTCAGGAAAGGGAAACAAACTAAAGAGAAAATAGATAAAATGTGATTAATCTGGTAAAGGAAGAAGTACAAAAGAAATGGAAAATCATCCAATTACGAACGCGTCTGTTGGTTCGGGATTAAATTTCGTGGCTCCTCCTCAGAATCTTTGCTTTTCGGAAATCGGACGAAAATCCGAAAGTTTTGGATCGTGCCGAAAATTATATGACTTGACAAAGGCGGTACCGCCTCACTTAAACCAAGATTTATGCAGGAACTTTTACGGGGTAACGCCGCACACTGCTCATGCGTTAACACCTTTTCCGCAGACTTACGAGGAATTCCGAACTCGTTTTCTTTCACTTATGGGAGAGCAGCGACGTTACAGTTCGAGAGAAAAATTCTCGGGGTAGATGGGATAAGCGAAGAAACCAATCATATTTAGATTACGCCATGGAAAAAATTTCGGCTATTAAACTATGTGATCCGACGACAGATGATAAAAGATTATCTGGCTCCTAACGCACATTTTCCCTCTTACGTGCAAAACCTTATTAACAGTGTACGATTTGACAATCTTGATCATTTCAAGAATTGCTGGGAATTTGATAGAACGCGGTCAAACCTATGAAGAGAATTGGGACCGAAATCACAGGTTTTCGCCGAGGAAGATAATCGGAACAGGCAATCAGGGGCGCCGTGATGATCAGGGTCAGAGGAATGGGGAACAACTCCCGTCCGCCACCAAACTCAAATGACCGTAATAATAACACAACTAGTAGGAATGGACATCAGGATTCCATAAGACTGAGTCCGTCAAACTAGAACCGTTTGGGCTTTCTGGGTATCTGGTTCCAAACGAATTATCTCAGAGATACCAATATTCAATACTGTGTCAGTCAATTATGCCTTTTGACCTAAACGACGACTTGAAATGAACCTGTCAGAGAACGAGCGAGAAAATGTCCGGTTGTGGAGTTTCATTGAAAATCTTAGTGTTCAAGCTTTGATAGACACTGGCAGTGAAATCAGTGCAATTTCTAGGAAGTTCTACTCAAAACTATTAAGCGAGCGCATTCCAATACCAACTCTGCCCACTATTAAATGTTTTGTTATTGGAGTAGGAAAAGAAAAAGTAAAACAATTACTATGCAGGCTTTGCTTTCTTAAAAATCAGGGAAATTTTATTTGATGTGCCATGTTTGATCATAGAGGATCTGAATTACGACGTAATACTTGGGGTTGATTTTTAGGAAAATAATGGAGTAGTGGATTTTTTTAGAATCTTGTGAGCTTCGGTGAGAATAGGAAATTGTAATCAAGGACGACGGTGATGACAAAATAGAAATCGCATTTCATGCGCGTCCTGGAGTATGGGGATGACTGAGTGGGGTCATAAGCCGTGTGCCGCATAATGACTTTTTTGACCACGAACGGTCCCAGCTGCAAAGAATGCTTCTCAAATATGTAAATGTTTTTGATCGTCCTGTACGTCCTATTAAAGACTTTGCTTTCGAATTCGGTCACGATGATTCACCTTTAAAATGAAAATTATCCCATCCACAGTCGATGAGGGGGAGATCAAACTGTTAAAACTATGCTTAGCGAGGTATAATTGAAAGATCTGTAACAGCTTATTTGAACCCTATTGTAGTGGTAAAGAAAAAAGACGGGGGTAAGGATTTGTTTAGATGCTCGACGGATCAACGAGGTTTATCCCAGAAAACGAGGCACCTCAGAACACTGATGAAATTTTATGGAAATTTAATAAAAAAAAGATTTTTCGGCTTTAGATTTTTCAAGCTCGTATTGGCAAATTTCAATTCACCCAGACGACAGAAAATTCACGGGATTTTTGTACAACGGGTTGACGTACGTCTGGAAAAGAATGCCTTTTGGTCTGAAAACCAGTGGAGCAGCCTTTATTCGTTGTCTCGATGAGAAATTAGGCGACAAATCAAACAATTGTCACCCTTATATCGACGATATTGTACCATCACAAAATTTCAGGAACATCTCGGTCATTTAGAACAGTTATTGGAATGTTTGTCGGGACACCACATGAAATTGAATCTTAATAAATCACAATTATGCACGTCAGAAATTTCATTTTGGTTACGCGTTAGCACAGAGGGGTATGAATTGACCCAGAGAAGGTCAATGCCATAGACCAGATTTCACGCCCACAAAATGCCAAGCAATTAAAAAGGATTTTTAGGGATGTGCGTCTATCAATCTAGATTTATTCCAGGTTACGGGATTCTTACGGCACCTCTCGTAAACCTATTGAGAAAAGGAACGAAATGGCACTGGGCAGATGAGCATGAACAGACATTCAAAAAAAATTTAAATAGCTTTCCAGGCCATTACAGTAAACCACCTGGGCTTTTCAGCCATTTTATTTACAGACTGACAGCTCCAACGTAGGCATTGGATGTGTTTTATCACAGCCTGATAAAGATGATCCAGGTCATAAAATTGTTGCGGTCGCTAGCAGGGTATTGAGGTCTAGTGAATTGCAATACTCAATTACAGAGAAAGAGGCTTTATCAATTGTATGGGCTTTACAGAAAATGCTTGGGTACCTGGCGGGTAGGAAATTTTATATTATCGACCATAAAGCGTTAATTTTCTTAAACGCTGCCACTGCACCAACGCCAGATTGTTACGGTGGTGCTCTGCTACAACAATTCGACTTTGAAATCCGGCATTGTCAGGAATTAATAATCCTTTTTGCAGATTTTTAAGTCGGTTACCCTACGCATCAAATCAGAAAGTTCAGAATGAAACAGTGTATTTTATTAATGCCATTAATTTAAATGTGACCTATTCCGGAAATGCAGCCTAGGAATCTTCAAAGGTTACAGGAACAAGATGCCGTTATTGGCAAAGCAAAACTATTTTTGCAGAATTTTTGCACTTTTCGAAAAGTTAAATCAAAATCCTGGCTTAGTTAAACTTTCTAGTAATTTTGTTATGTTCCGAACCAAAAAACAGCCAGATGAGTATCGTATTTGGATACCTACAGAAATTACTGACAAATTAATTACATGTTCCAAAAGCACGGCATTTCGGTGGAAATAAGATCCTAAAAGTACTTCTAACTTTCGCATACTGGAAAGGCATGGCGAGACAAACTAGAGCCACGGTCTCGAAATGTGTCACCTGTCAGAAGACTAAATATCCTAATAGGCATTATGAAGGCCCGATGCAACACGTTATCGCATCAGCCCCAAATGAATTGGCCTGCCTTGATCTGTACGGACCGTTACCTACTGCGAGGTACGGTTACAAACACATCCTCGTAATCATTGATTCTTTTCTAAATTTACAGCTCTATCCGATAACGAGACCTACTGCACAAATTGTTTAAAATGATTGATCCGGGATTTCTTTCAGACTGCAGGGTCTTACCAGAAAATTTAAGCGATCATGCCTCCCAATTTACCGGAACGTTTTGAAACAAACACTAGAAAATGAAGGAGTCTCTGTTATTTTTCTCCATCAGACATCCTCAATCTAACCGAGTAGAGGGTCATGAGAGAAATCTCACGTTTATTCCGAGCTTACATCCCTCAAAATCATAAAGAATGGCCTCTACTAATTAGTAACATTAATGACTGGATTAATATTATAGAACATGATTCTATTGGTATGACGCCGATGAGGCGCATTTCGGAAGAAAACCTAAACATTCTTTCCCCTTTTTTGGCCTGATTGGCGGACAGCAGGTCCCAATTACGAAACCCTGTTGCAGGATTATATTAGATAATATCACAAGAATGCCAGGAAGAGGAGCCCTCGTAAAGAACCCCTACCACTTCACGTAGGTGACAAAGTACTTGTCAGGGCCCCTAGAGTTAGTGATCAGCCTGCTGGATTATTCCATAAATTTTTTCCTCTATTTACTGGACCATTTGTTATTGAACTGATTCCAGTGCCCAAATGTATGCCTCTTAAAAGACTTGGATGGCTCCCAGCAGGAAGTACATTTTTATAATTTGCGACCATTTAAAGGTTAAACTATTCTGTAGATTTTATTTAAACCACTGATTGACAATCTCTGACATAATTCTTCGGTACCTTGGGCTCCGGCACAGTTTGGGTCTTCGTGTCGCTGAGAAAATTGGAAGAATTTTGATTTAATTATTTTATTCTGATTAAATAGTAGTTAATAGTTCTTTTTGCTTTTATTTAAGTAAAGGGTTGCGCAAATTTTTTCTTTGAATATTGAATGTTGTTTTGATTCATTTTTTTCTTTAATTATTCACCAGTTATGAATCTAATATTCGGTAACGTTTTTTTGTTTTCAACGAGATAAAACTCTTAATTTTCAAAATTAAAAT
Source organism: Teleogryllus oceanicus (assembly GCA_964035755.1). Taxonomy (NCBI): domain Eukaryota; kingdom Metazoa; phylum Arthropoda; class Insecta; order Orthoptera; family Gryllidae; genus Teleogryllus; species Teleogryllus oceanicus. Next base: position 2,208 of record CAXIVR010000156.1, on the reverse strand, counting down.
TCTTCAAAACCCGATTTTATCTCTATCCGAAGGAGGCAAATGTGACGTAACCGAATATTGGATTAAAAATAAATACATTTATTTTGTTATTACTGTTCAGAAGCGTGCTCCCAACCGGGTCGACCTAAATCACTTCGCACGGCCATCTACGCCGCTCCTTAGCGTCGCGACAAGGGTGTATGTTTAGATAACGCCTCCGAAAACCCTCAGGGACCACCGACCAGGCTCCACGCGGGCGGGCGCGGCGACCGCTCCGTGTTTGTTTACAGGAAGTGTGCGAGAGAGAGCGTTCTGGAAAATCCATCAAAATTACCGACAAGACGCGTAATCGATTGGAGCAATATTATTTTCGGCGTAGTAACTTTCGGCCAGTAACAACACGTCTTCCAAAAATTTCTAGAAACTTCTAGAACATTCATGGAAATTGGGGAAAGAGTTCGGGCGCTGAGACGCGCTGAGGGCAGAGAGAAGCGGGAGGTCTTGACAGAGGCGCGGGGACGCCCAAGTCGTGCGGACACAGAGGCGGGGACGCCTATGTTGTACGGTGTGGGGCGCGGAGGTCATCCGAGTTGTGAGGCGCCAGGATAGCGCAGCGTAGCAGATTAGAGTGCGATTTGTGGATTATCGCACCGCGTGTCATTAGATTGAGAAAAAAAAAACTTTATCTAGTAATGTTATTTGTTTCTCTGCTCGTTTAGCCGCGCCGTGTATCGAAGTTACGCGATTACGAAATTACGATCTGTCGTCACCGATCTGTCGTCACGCTACCGCCGACGTCCCAGCTGATGTCGTGGTTAACTCTACTCTCTTGAATGGGAGCAGGCTGCGAGAGGAATCCACCCCCCACCCCTAAAGGGCGTGCCGTCCAGAAGAAAGGAGCCCAGCTGTGTTGCCTGTTTGAGGCCCGTTCACCCAGCGCGTCCTCCTGCGCAGCGGTGATTCTAATAATCTTCGAGCCTCGACAGACAAAACAAAAATTCATTACGCCCTTCAGGCTTACCTGGACTGTTGTCAACATTCAGAAGGGGCAGGCCGCATTGGCCCCCTTTTCTTTTTTTTTGTTAGTTATCTCTTTTTTTTCTTTATTTGTTTTAAGTAATTTGATCGTATAGTTTTAAGATTATGAAAAAAAAACAAGGGTTTAAAAAAACTGAGCTCAGATAATAATGTCAATTTACCATTTTTAATTTCTCATTAATTTTCATTTTTTTGTCTTTAAACTTTCTTTCAATTGACCTCTGTCACGTAGCCACGTCCGTCCACAACCTAAATTTCAGGCTCTACCTGTCACCTGAGCTAGCCGGCAATTACAGCACAGGTAGGTGGGGCGTCGCAGTATGAGGTAGGAAAGAAATATGTTATTTAACAAATATAATTTAATCTTATTATAATTTTCCAATTTAGTTTTGTAATACATATATTGCATTTTTAATGCATCTTGTGTTAACTTTTTAATTTCTTTCTTCTTGTCTACCACATTCAAGTTCTGCCTTATACTTTTGTTTCAGTAGGTCGAGTTCCGTCTGGCAAAAGGACTTCCTTTCTTTGGAAAGTTCTACTAGTTTCTCTCGCCTTTTCTTTCTTTTTTTTTTTTAAATTGTTGTGTCTAATTCGACGCAACGTGTCTCCAATCCTCTTTAAGGGGCGTTGAGCGCTTTGCGCTGGGGAGTAATCCTCCATTAAATATTTAACTTGCCACATAAAATAATCTTCTACAATCCTATTCCGTACACCAGCATATGTACCAATTTGAGGACCAGGAATATTAATAACAGGAACATCTTCATATACACGATAATTCCGGTTTGTTGTCCCAGAATTGTTAAGTACCTATTGTAAATTAAAGGAAAGCTAATGTTAATCAAAATAATTAAATGTATAATTGTTTTCAAATCACATAATAATAGTGATGATGATTTTGATGATGACCTGTGCAAAATAAGATCTTCAGGTGGTCCTCTTCTGCACTGTATTTCAATGTTATGCAATGCTGCAGTGGCCACTATCACTAACGCACTGGTGTTAACATTAGTGCGTAAGCCCACTTAATACTGGGAATCTTTTCTTCCACACCCATACTGTCTCTCAATAGTATTTCTGGTTGCAAAGCAGGCTCCATTAAACTGGTGTTGGCCATCTGTTGTTGGATTTAAAATGGTGTAAGTATGCTAAGACGATACCCATTTCTCCTAATAAAAATACTTCTTA
>CAXIVR010000155.1:0-52032 GCA_964035755.1 Teleogryllus oceanicus | reverse complement strand
TTCAGAGTCCCTGTGAGCACTTTCAATATACCATGCATTTGAGGATGATCATGCAAAGGAATCCTCATTCCAGAACGTAATACAAAAATTCCAATTGTAACAGCTTGATCCTCATATATTTCGATATAAGTCACCGGCGGTTTTCGAACGTGATTCGATGAATTGCTGTTTGAAGTCCATTCTAGAAGGCATCGATCAAGTTTAACATCATTGGCCGACACTGAATCGGCGAGAGCCCTTAACCTAGCAAAATTGTCCTCGAAAGACTGAAGAGAATTACTTCTCGCAAAGGTCTGCAGAGCTTGCCTCCAGACACATTCTATCACAGACACCATCTTCACTCCTTTCCATAGCACGTCCAAGCAGTAACTACTCACACTACCTAATACCGTATCATCACCTTGACGTTTCAGACATCCAACTTTTCATTCTTCGCGAACCCTTCCAGTTCGATTTTTTAACAACACAATGAATCGCCATTACGCGTTTACTCAAGAGCTGAGCGGCATTGTAGAGTCAGGAATATCGCCCGTAATGTTCCGCGTCCTTTGTGAAGAGCATGACAGACACCTCGGGAAAACAGGTGAAGGCCTCACCACGATCTCACGCCTACATTGATTCTTAAACGATGACGTCACTTGACTTGTTGAGACGCACCGATCTCTATAAGATTCTATATTCAGATAAAAGTTCAGGTGCCCTTGGTACCTGGTGCATCAACCTATTAATTGAATATCTTGTTTTACAAGCATTGATTTTGTATATTACCAAATTACAATCTACTGTATATATCTTACACCGTGTTTATACTTTGTAGTTACGACTCCGACGTCGCGAGATCGGTGAACGAAAGCCAAGAACGAGTGGCGGGAAGGAGGGCATTCTGTTTACGTAGTGGGAATGACAATTGAAAATTATGAATTGCACAGGCTCAAGGATGATTTATATTGATCACATGCGCCCATGGACGGAGCTTCATCACTCTACTTCGACACGCATATCGAAGCGTCAAAATGTTATGTCAAAAGTGTTCAGCAAAAAACCTTGCGTAAACTATTTTGGACAGACTCAAGAATGTTTTATATTATGCCTCATTCACAATGCAAACTTAAACGTAACCGTAACGTAGCCGCAAAACCTAGAAATGGGTTATAAAGCGAGATCATTCACAATGCCGCGTACACTGAAGGCCAAAGCCTCGTCGTGTCATTCGACACGCGAAGCGAAGCATCACTGCACCTTTTAAGTTTGAGGTTATAAAATACGTCATGCGCGGCGCAGTGATGTTTGCAATGTTCGCTCGGAAGTGAGTTGATTGTCTCATTCGTTACGATTAGAGAGCTAAGAGTCATCGTCAACTGGACTATTAGCCGGGTTGGGCAAAATACTTTAAATTTAGTATTTAGGTACTTCGCCAAAATACTTTGTAAATAAGTGTTTAAATACATACTCAAAATACATGAGATTTTGAATAGCTAAATATTTGTACTTATGTATACATATGTATTTATAATACTTCAAATACTCAAAATACAGTAAATAGAATATTTTTATTATTTTTCATTGTAACAATTTATTGTAATTGTCAATTGCAATAAATTATTAATTGACAGTCATAAATTTCTGAAAAGTAACTTGTAAGTCTTGTAACTTGTAACTGTAAAAAGCGGAATTTCCTTTTAATAGCGACCAGTTTTTCAAAGAAATCATCAGACAGTAAACCTCTATTTGGCGAATCTATAAAGCCTGTTGCGGCGGTGTCCGCCACACCAAAGCGCGCGCTGCAGAGTCGGCACGCCGTGACGTCAGCGAGCGGGAACTGGGCAGCCGAGCAAGGAAGGAGCCGGCCAATGAGGACAGAACGGCCGGCGCGCGAGGCCATGTCAAGCTGGCACAACCACCATAGCACAATCACATCAAACCAAGTGGAATATATAGTACTAATTTATTACTAATTTATTACCCAAAAATTAAATTTATTACTCCTCCTGTTTCTGAAATAAAGGGTGTGCTAGCGTGACTGTCACGCTAGCACACCCAATTCAAAAATGAGCACAAACGATCCAAACTAATACGAATGTTTAGAGACATTTATTACTAATTTATTACTCTAAATGAAAGTCATTACTCAAGCGGTTTACGAAAACAAAGTCAAACACATTTAGATATGCAACCGCAGACATTTGCGTATATTACTAAATAGTACCAACGACCTCAAACTACAACCAATTACAAAATACATATACAATCAATAGTACACACTCAGTTCTAAATTTTACAACAAACAAATTTTGAATGTGAAAATGAAATAAGAAATATTGGAAAAACTAAATCGTAATGGTCCAAACATGCAAGAGATTCACATTCAAAAATAGAGAGAACTAACCAGCACAATTGCATAACACAAACTCAACATTTAACAGACGTATCACACTATCACTTAACACTAAACAGAAATTTATTAACTGTTGTTACGAAATAAAAATTTTAAAATCGATATAAATACGCAATAACGCGGGTATTAGTAATTTTAGAGTACAGTAAGCCACAAGTAAATGAAACAATCTCAAACGTAGACCTTGTCTTCTGTTTTTAACACCAGTAGAGAATTATTAACGCGGAAACGCATTTAAGAATATTGTAAACTCAACAATGGTCAAATATGCAAGAAATTCAAATTAAAAATAGACAGAACCAACGAGCACAATCGCATTAAACCAAACACATCATTTAAGAGACGTATTACGCTGTTATTAAAATAACTAAAAATTTATTTCTCCGCTTTTTACGGAATAAATAATTTGAAAAACCACATACATACGCATAACGCACGGAATTATGAAGTAATTTTAGAGTAAGTAAGCACAAGTAATTAAAAACAGTCAGTACAAAAGTAGACATTATCTTCGTTATTTAATAATCAGTAGAAAATTATTAACGGAAACGCATTTAAGAAATATTTTGAACTCAACGCAATGGTCAAATATAAGAGATTCAAATTAAAATAGACAGAATCAACTAGCATAATCGCATTAAACAAACAAATCATTTAAGACACGTATTACACTGTTATTTAAATTAACTAGAAATTTATTACTGTTGTTAAGAAATAAATAATTTTAAAATCGATATACATACGCAAAACGCAGGTATTCATGAGTAATTTTAAAGTATAGTCACAAGTAAATGAAACCAATCCTGTACAAAAGTATAAATTATGTTCTGTTATCTAACACCTAGTAGAAAATAAAGAACGTGGAAACTTATGTAAGAAATATCGGGTAAACTCAATCGTTATGGTCAAAACATGTAGGAGATACAAATTAATAAAATAGAGGGACCAATAAGCACATTCGCATTAAACGAAACACATCATTTGACAGACGTATCACACTGTTGTTTAAAACTAATTAGAAATGTATTACTCATGTTGTTTGCGAAATAAATAATTTTAAAAGACGACATACATACGCAATACCGCACGGTCTTCATAAAGTAATTTTAGAGTATAGTAAGCCACTAGCAAATAAAACCTTTCCTGCTCAAAAGTAGACATTACCGATATTTCTTGCGTGTGTTTCCACGTACATAATATGCTACTTGGTGTTACATTACAGAACATAATGACTAATTTTGTACAGGATTGGTTTCATTTACATGTAGCTTACAATACTCTAAAATTACTTCATGAATACCGTGCGTTATTGCGTATGTATATCGATTTCTAAAATTATTTATTTCGTTAACAAACGGAGTAATAAATTTCTAATTCGTTTTAAATAACAGTGTAATACGTCTATAAATGATGTGTTTGGTTTAATGCGATTGGGCTCGTTGGTTCTGTCAGTTTTTTAATTTGAATCTCTTGCATATTTTGACCATTGCGTTTGAGTTTACACAATATTTCTTAAATGCTTTCCGTTAATAATTTCTACTGGTGTTAAAGAACAGAAGATAATAGGCTACTTTTGTACAGATTGGTTTCATTTACTGGTGACTTACTATACTCTAAAGTTACTTCATGAAAACCGTGCGTTTTTGCGTATGTATATCGAATTTTAAAATTATTTATTTCGTTAACAACAGGAGTAATAAATTTCTAACTAGTTTTAAATAACAGTGTTATACGTCTCTTAAATGATGTGTTTGGTTTAATGCGATTGTGCTCGTTGGTTCTGTCTATTTTTAATTTGAATCTCTTGCATATTTGGACCATTGCGTTTCAGTTTACACATTATTTCTTAAATGCATTTCCACGTTGATAACTTTCTACTTTGTGTTAAATAACAGAAGATAAAGTCTACTTTTGTACAGGTTTGGTTTCATTTGCATGTGGCTTACTACACTCTAAAATTACTTCATGAATACCGTGCGTTATTGCGTATGTATGTGGTTTTTCAAAATTATTTATTCCGTAAAAAAGCGGAGTAATAAATTTCTAATTCGTTTTAAATAACAGTGTAATACGTCTATAAATGATGTGTTTGGTTTAATGCGATTGTGCTCGTTGGTTCTGTCAGTTTTTTAATTTGAATCTCTTGCATATTTTGACCATTGGTTTGAGTTTACAAATATTTCTTAAATGCGTTTCCGTTAATAAATCTCTACTGGTGTTAAATAACAGAAGACAAGGTCTACGTTTGTACAGGATTGGTTTCTTTATGTGGCTTACTGTACTCTAAAATTACTTCATGAATTCCGTGTTTGCGTATGTATGTCGATTTTTAAATTATTTATTTCATTAACTACCGGAGTAATACATTTCTGATTAATTTTAAATAACAGTGTAAAACGTCTCTTAAATGATGTGTTAGGTTTAATGCGATTGTGCTCGTTGGTTCTGTCTATTTTGTAATTTGAATATCTTGCATATTTTGACCATTGCGTTTGAGTTTTCACAATATTCTTAAATGCGTTTCCAGTTAATAATTTTCACTGAGTGTTATATAACAGAAGATAAGGTCTACTTTTACAGGATTGGTTTCATTTCCTTGTGGCTTACTATACTCTAAAATTACTTCATGAATACCGTGCGTGTTTGCGTATGTATGTCGATATTTAAAAAATTTTATTTCGTAAACAACAGGAAGAATAAATTTCTGTTTAGTGTTAAGTGATAGTGTGATACGCCTGTTAAATGTTGAGTTTGTGTTATGTGATTGTGCTGGTTAGTTCTCTTTTTTTAATGTGAATCTCTTGCATGTTTTGACCATTACGATTTAGTTTTTACAATATTTCTTAATTCGTTTTCACATTCAAAATTTGTTTGTTGATGTAAAATTTAGAACTGAGTGTGTACTATTGGTTGTGTATGTATTTTTGTAATTGGTTGTAGTGTTTTGAGGTCGTTGGTACTCTTTAGTAATATACGCAAATGTCGGGCGGGTTGCATATCTAATTGTGTTTGACAAGTTTTTTTCATAAACCGCTTGAGTAATGACTGTCATTTTAGAGTAATAAATTAGTAATAAATGTGCTCTAAACATTCGTATTAGTTTGGATCATTTGTGCCCATTTTTTGAATTGGGTTGGGTAGCGTGTCTGTCACGCTAGCACAACCACCTTTATTTCAGAAACGGGAGGAGTAATAAATTTAATTTTTGGGTAATAAATTAGTAATATATGAGTACTAAATATTCCAGTTGGTTTGATGTGATTGTGCTATGGTGGTTGTGCCAGCTTGTCATGGCTCGTAGAATCGCTTTCAGGAGCGGTCACTTCGGCATATCTCCCCGATGTTATACTTCGATTTTTATAACGTGGCGCTTCAGGTCTGTCTTCACGGTGGCATTATGTCTTTATATAATACTCTCTCTGATTATGTCACTGCATTTCGCGTTTCTCGGCCGTGCCGATAGATGTCGCATGATCGCGGCCGTATCAAGCAGTGAATAAATACTGATAGCATTAATATTAATGTTTTCTAACAATCAAAATTATTATTAATATGAAATTGATGATAAAGATCTTTGTTTTCTTAAAATAGAAATCATTAACAAATAAACAACAAAAATATACTATTTTCTTTTTCAATAATATGATATTTTTAAACAAAATTTTTCAGAATAAACTGAAATAAAATTTTAATCCATCACAAATCTCCACAGATTATCTGGAAATATCTTAATGATTTTATTTTTAAATTCTTCTTCCTGTAATGAACTTCATAATTCATTGTGTTGTTAGAATTACCTTGTGAATTGCAACCATGGCTCCATGGAGGAATGCAGAATATATTCCTCTGCGGCAACTCATTGTAAATCTTAACCAGGAGGTGAGTGGCCACTGAGCCAATATGCTCAAGGTGGTGAATGGCCTCTGTACACTGCAATTGATACATGGTTTAGCAAGAAAAATGTTGCTCTGAAATTAATTTTAGAAGAGCTTATTTTTAAAAAAGTAGTAAAGACTATTTATGTATACTATTTTATAAGAGAGGAGAAAGATGTTTAAAAGCTGAAGATATGGTAAAATTGACCCCTCCTTGGCTGCACCATGATTAGAGAGCTCCAATTTAAAAGGAAAATGAAAAGAAAAAGATCAAAATGCAATTTAATAATTAAATAATCTTTTCCAGTTTTTATAAAATTTCATTTCAATTAAAAATTATTTATTACAGAAATAAAATTTATTAACTATTAACATTCGAAATTTTTTATCTTAATGAAGAAGATATATATTTATTAAATACTATTGTATACAAACTTTGGCCTCACTTCAATCAAAGAAATTCTAATAAATATATAGTACTCAAAAATAATAATGTATTTTCTTCATATCAACATCCAAAAAAAAAAAATGGCTCATTGAGACATGAAACTCATGATAGAACATTTCACGTTCTTGTAAATTCTGTTATCAATAAATTAATAAATGGAAAGAGTCCACTTATAACTCTTTTATATATCTCTTATATTTCAATACATAATTAAATAGTATGTTTTTTATTGCATAGCTAGAGGACCTTCAATTCTTATTTTCATTTTTCAATTCCCTACAATTATGTAACTGTTTTGTGCTAGTTTCTCTGAAGAGAGCAAATGTAATTTGAAAAAACATCAGAAAAAGAAAAAGTTGCACACTGGTTCCAAATGAATGCTGAGTGTTCAATAATTGATCCTCATAGTCTTTTTCATAAGCCCTTGGGTGACTCGTGGACAGTGTGCTAGCTTTTGGTCAGGTGTGGATAATAAATAAAAACAGAGCCACGATGTGGACACTACTGGCTGCCAAAAGTCAGATTAATCCTACATCTAAAATTCCAAATACATAATACATGTTATGACGGTGTTATGTGTCTTGTTACCTTTATTATATTCATTTTTTCTTTTGGTACTTTTCTGAGTGTGACTATTGTTTGGCTTCTCATCCATGCCTTTATTTGGAAAAACATATCTTCTCATCATTAAATATCATCATTTTTGGTTTCATTCATGATCCTTGTTTGTTGTAAAGTCCTATTAAAGAATTGGGAAGTTGATTCTATCCCTAAATAACAAATTCAAGAAAATCCATAAATATTGATATGTTAGAAACACAATGAACTGATTAATTTCATTTGTGAGCTTCATTTGATATTTTCCTATAATTAGTTTCAAACTAGTCAATGAGGTTTATTAACTCAATTTATGTTGATAAAAAGTTCAATTTTTTGTTTTAAAAATCTATATACTATATTTAAATAAGTATTTAGAAATACATGTCCAAATCCCAAACTGTTCTTATTCTCAAATAATATTCAAAAGGAATGTTTGATTTATTTATTTTATTTTTCTGTATTAGTTTTCTGTATTCTATTAGAGAATAGAAGCATAATTAATCATGGCCTTAAATTGTTAAACATGTATCTATGTTAACTGCTGAATAATTGTATTTTTATCTGCAGTACATGTATCCATTGGGAGAATTCTATTTATTCTCCCAAGAAAACGTAATTGTCTCTCTGAAATGAAACATTGAAATTTTGTTTTCACTGTTTCAGTGTGCATTGAGATGAGTCTTTCAAGGCTTAAAACTGTTTGTTTCTAGGTTTGTTAATTTTTTATTTATTTGCACTTTTCTGGATGCGTGTGCATATACCACTTCCCAAATCTTTGAAAGGATGTGCTCAAACTTAGTACAAACATGTTGCGAGGAGTGACAGTGTGAAACAAGAAGTCATCAAATAGTTAAAAGCAGATCATACCTGAAAATGAAAGAAGGATGACATACTTGAAAGGTCTGAGAAACTTGAAAGAAAACAGAAAAAGAAAATCAATTTGAAGCTGTAGTGTATCTGGGGACATTTTAGAGCAACGTAGTGAATGTTAATCAGGCTTTTCCCTTAAGTTACTTTTTTTCTTAATTGGCCTGATGTCAAACATCATAACTCTTCTAATTTTGGAGATATATTTATGATTCATTTTTTATTTAACTTCAAATTATTATAGAAAATGCATATTAGCAATAATAAATTGATCTGTTAATCAATATTGTTATCAGTGTTTTTTTTGTTGTTTTTTTATTTGTTGCTTCATTGTTGTTGATGCAACGTGTCTCTTAACCCTTGCTGGGCGTTGAGCGCTTTTCCTAAGTAATCCTGTTACTGAGTAATTACTATACTGTATTACTACATTTGTCAAGTCTCATCACGCCGCAGTCGGTGCCTTTTATCCCTTTGGCCAGGGGCTCGACGACGTTAGATCCTGGGGTTCCTGGCCGGTCACCCAACCAGGAACCCGCGAGTCTCAAATTCGCTTAACCTTCATGACTTCACAGAGCGTAGTAAACGAATTCGTCCAGGGCCGCTGCCATTTTTAAAAGTTCTAATTCAAATCACTGTAAAGTACATACAAGTCCCTTATCAATCTTCAAATTTAGGTTCAGACACTAAAGTATAATCCATATAATAATCTTAAAAAGGAATCATCAAAAAATGTTTAACATTTCATGAGTATGTTACAAAACATACTCTGGTTTTTGGAAGGAAAACGGAATATCAGATGAAGTAATTAAAATATAATTTTTTAAAAATATTTTTGACTTTTTAGTACATACTCCTATGAGTAAGCATATTCAAATTCATATATATGCCACAAATAAAAAATTTAACATTCAGGTAGATAAGTACCTCAAAACCTTGGATTTAAGTACCCAGAACCCCACTAACAGAGAAATCATCATGTTTAATGATTCTTTATCAAAAATTACTTCTGTTTAAATCAAACATTCCAAGAACTCTGTGATACAGCAAGTTCCCATCTATCTTCCACTTCCTGTCTCTCTCATCCACCCACGATCAGTTTTCCAATTACATTTGCTTGACTCCCATTCCGCATGGCAATTCCATAATGAAGAGGCAGACTTAGCTACTAAAACAAGTAATCACATTCCCACCTATTGGAAAAGGAGCATGTGGTATGTAAAAGAACTGAAGAAATGTACACTATCATCTGTAAGGTACTTCTGGGACTGCAAATGGAAAACCTTCTTCATCCAAACAGAAAGAAATACATTGGAACTTGTAAAGCCAAACATAGAAATAAACAGAAGAAAGCAAGTTTTGCTAACCAAAGTGCCTATTGGCCACTTGAACCTCTTGCTCAGATAATAAATCATATTCAATAAATCATACCCTGAGCCATAACCAATTTGTGATTCCCCTATTTCTACAACCTTTGACTTGAGCTCTATCAAAAGTTGGGAATGTTGTAAAAATTCAACTTGCAAACTTTTACCACTATTTGCTTTGTTGAAAATGAGACGAGTGACACAAGAGCTACAAGTATGGTTTCTATTGAGCCACATATGGCTCATGAGCCACAGGTTGTCGACTCCTGTCCTAAACCAAATGATGTATGAGTAGCATAAAAATAAGATTTTTGAAAGGTTTCTTAGCCTCCATACCACTACCCTAATCCTAGTTCTACAGAGAAAAATACTTTCTCATAAAATGCCAAACACTTTTGCCACTTGCCAAATTTTTTAACAACAGCCCAGCAATAGAAAAAAAACAGCAACAAATTTACAATGATTTGTATTTTGAGATTTTTTCGAGTATGTTCCAGGGTTCTAAGACACTGTTTGCTTTTTTTTTGTTTGGTTGTGGTTTTAATAATATTTTTTTGTGTTGGAATTTGGCACTGAGAAAAAAATGTTAATTAATTAACATTTAATTGTAAAGTTTTAAATTAAGTGTAAATTGGTTTCTTATTTTTCATATTTTTTTCAGATAAAATTCTGTTAAGTTGACGAAAAAAACAAAATATTTGGCTGTAGAGGGGTGTGGGTAGTAGAATGGACACTCACAAACCTTTCAAAAATCTAATTTTATGTTAGAATTATAGTGTAATTTCTCATATATCATTTTGTTTAGGGAACTTGTACCATCTTATTTGAGGTTACCTTTGATCAACTTTATCAAATATGTAAAATTTGAATGTAAAAAAAGTAATTCTACTTATATTTTTGCACACTCCCTAGCCTGGTACCATTACTGTAGATTTTTGCACTCTCCCTAACCTGGTACCAGTACCACACTCCCTAACCTGGTACCCTCTTTCTGATGTGGTTGAAAATAATACCTTTGTTTTTTGTGGTCAGTGTCTATTAAAGTCAACATTTTACCATAGGTTAACATCAGCATAGAAGGAAGACAAATGATTAAACCCCTATTTAGCCATTAAAAGTATTTCAAGTCCATTTACATGGTGAGGACCAAATAATGAAAATTACTGAAATTTGAGATAACTTATTTTCAATCTTATATTAATTCAATATTCACACTATACAATTGATACGGGCCCGAGCCTCGCCAGAAATAAAGACATTATTATTATTATTATTATTATTGATAAATTTATTATTTAAACACAATTCAAATGTCGCTTTCTATTCGAGCAGCTTTGAACAAAGGTTTTAGAGTCCAAAGAGATACAAACTAATTTTTCTTCAAATTGAGGATGTATGTGCTGTGGCAGAACATCTGAGAAAACTGTTTGTAAGAAAGTTTAAATCAAACAAAGATAAAGTGAATTTAACAGTAAATGAAACTGGTTCACTTCATATACACAGGAAAATATGTCTCCATAGCACTTCTAACATTACAGTTCATAAACGCTTTGAAATTGAGTTTTAGACTTAGACCATGAGAAATGTTTGAAAAGTACTATGTAACACAGGTTACCAAACAAATCAGATACCAAAAGTGTGAATGAGCTATTGTATTTCTATTATGAAAATGTGGAAAGTGAATTGCCAAAGTGTGAATGTTAGAATTGGCAGTGAAGCTGTTTTTGTATCAGCTAAAAAATTATGGCCACAATTGTTGATGAAAACAATGAAGTTATGTTGTAATGAGATTAAAGACAGAATAAAAAGATCACATAGATATGGAGAAAAACAATGATGCGAAGGAGAAGTTGGGGCAATCAGATGAGGATTATTCACCTGAGTTTCTGAAGAATGAAATGTTGAGGTTTCTGTAACAAATTGGAGGAATCAAAAGAATATAAAGGAAAAATGTGTACAGAAAAGAAGTAGGTTTAGAAAAATAGGAGCGATCCAAACAATTTAAAAAGTGTAGCACCTTTTCTTACATTCATGGACTAGAAAATCCAGTCTCCATTGAGACCATGATGAACTTAGAAAACAGATAATATTGACAGGAAGCTGCAATAAAGGATTTAATAAGGAGGTAATACTAATTAAAAGGGTTTTAATAATAAAGAAGATAATAAAGTCAGTAGAAGAGAAGAATTTATGGACAATAGTACTCTTGCTTGCTGACAAGCAAGAGATACTTCAAAACCTATTTAAACTGTTTAAAAATGGACGGATTTATGAAAAAGGCTTTATAGGACAATATGAAAAAGACTTTAAAGAGTTTTGAAATGTCCAAATCACAAATCTGAAAATGTTTTATCTATCAAATGGATTTGAAAGGGCATTTTGAATAGAAGGTTCAAGGAGGAAATATTTGTAAAACCAAACTGAAAAATAATGTGGTTGAATGAGTAAAATGAAAACCATCAAGAAATTAGCATAAATAATTCATTTGATTTGATTATTTTTCAAGGGAAAGCAATGGATTTGTTTTAATGTGTCATTGAGTGGAGGCATTTAAATTGAAATGAAACTTATTTTATTTGAATAGCAGGTTTATCAAGGTTCACTTATCCCTAACTGAAAGATACTTGTTTGTCAGTTGTACAGGGTTTCAATTTTGATTTTAATTTATTTTGACAAAATCTGTAAAAACTGTTTTATTTGAATAGCTGGAAGACATATGAGAGAGAATTATTGAGTGCACATGTTTCTAGGGTCTCCAGAATCCCGTATCCCTCCCATTTATCACATTACAAAGTTGAATGATGAATAAAAGTACCAACAAAGTAAACAACATTTCTTTGCAATATTTGAAAACTACAATTGTTTCCTTTAGTAGGTTCCTAAATGTATTTCTTGCAAGACGTATTTCTGTCTTAGTTAAATACATTGTTTACAAACAATTATGGGGATTTTCAAATCTAATGTGCATGATGGAGAATGTAAATAATTTTTGTTAATTACTTGTGATAATAATCCAAGTATTGAGATTATAATTTCATTTTGAAATAATCTTTTTGGGAATACTTCTTAATTTTCACAGTTCATTTAACAAAAATAAATCAATATTAGTTCAGATTCTTATCATTTTAAACTTTATTAAGTATTTGAATATTTTATCCCTACATTCCTAATTCCTGCATATCCATGTACTTTTCATAATATTGTCATGCATCATGCCTTTCATAGGGTTGATATTAAGTATTTTTATTTTTTTTTTTTTTTATTTATTTTACGTCAAAAAAACAGTTAAAAACTGCGTATGACGTGCTATGGGGAAAAGTGAATTGTGTGCACATTTTCAAAATTCTGTGATCCCTACACTAAGTCATATATGTTGTATACCAAATCAAAGAGTTAGACAAACTGTAACAACAATTTTATTTACACTACAACTTCCTACAGAATCACCATAATCAAGTGTGCCAGAGTCCCGAATTACAAAAAGAACATTCATTCGCCGGTTCGTTATAACAGTCCAAGTTCCAATCTTCACAGTCACGAGTCTCAGTTCGGAGTGGCCGAGGCCTCCGGCGCCGCGGCCCTCCTCTCGGTGTCCCTCTCCCCGCCGGGGAGGGGTAGCTGCTTCGCCCCTTCCTGGTCCCGGTCGCCGGGTGGCGACGGGGCGCGCTCGCTGCTCCCTCTATCGGCGGTGCCCACAACACCGCCTACGGCATTCCTGTAGTGTGTTCATACCAATGATGTATATGATATAGATCGCTCACTGGCCCGCCATATTTGAAGCCGGGATTGCGCGTGGCAGCCATGACAGTTGTTGGCAAGGCATTTTCTGACCCGGTGAATACGCAGATAAGTAAAAAAAAAACATAATTTTACAAGGGAGCAAAAAACAATTTAAAACTAATGCTATAAACAACAGGTCAATGATATTCAAACAAAACCATTGTTTGTGTAGATTTTGTTTGAATATCACTTTCATTTCAATATCATTAATCGCTGATTTAATTCATTTAAACGTTGTTTTTTGCACTCCTGTAAAATTAAGAGTTTACGACTTACCAGCTTATTCACCGGGGCCAGAGAGGATAAGAAGGTTATGCTGTATTTTTAACGAGCTAGAATATACTAGTATATTAAGCATCCACAAGACAAGACTAAAACTACATATTTCTGCTTTCTAAACACATTGAAAATTATTGACATTTAAGATACTCTATGGAAAATAATAATTCTTTGCTTAATGATTGACTGAAAGAGAAACACACATCAAAGGAAAATCTCGTTAGGATCTATGAGAAAGGAGAATAAATATATTTCATACAATGTAAAGAACAAGCTTTTTATTTGCAATTTTTTTAAATTACTGACCTCTAAAAGTAATTAATTTGGTCAGGGTTTGACGCACATGTTTGCCTCTTATATTTAGAGACTGCTTTCTGGCAATGAAGTTCATTCGAACATTAAAATATACATTCACAATGGATTTAATTAATAGTGAATAGTGACTTTCCTCTCCAAAATCGACTGCTGTAAAAAGATGTTCATGACATTTCATGATATTCATGTCCATCACTCTATGCAATACATTAATCTTCAGAGCTTGCAGTACTTTGATGATGGTAACTTGTTAACAGAGAAGCTTTCTCCTATACTGAGTTTCTGCACACGACATACACAAACAACATCATTTGCAGGATATGTTAGGCCACCACAGTTCTTAATGGAAAGGAGACTGGAGTGCAAAGTGTGAGAGGGCTGGAGGATAATGTCAATACATTGAGGACAATTGCCTTTTCTATCCCTTAACTTCTTCACAACCCAGCCTGCTATGTACGTGACCACATTCTCACAATATAGAGACAGAGATTGATGAAACTCACTATAGGTATCATAAATTACTGTTGTTGAAGAAGAAGATGATGATGATGTACCTGGCACATCTGCAATATCCAAAATGCCTGTGTCATCTGGCTTACTATTTCCAGCAAAGATGGTTGAATTTTCCCAACAATACATTTTCTATATGCCGCACGAAATTGGAGGGGTCGGGTTGTTAGAAAATCCACCACGACTGCGAATTGTAGAAAAAAAAATTCAAGATGGTCTTGACTGAATTTTTGTCAAAAGAAATTTCAGGGGTGGCTTGTCACTCCATACCAGATCCTCACTAATGCCCTTCACACTTAATAGGTCGATAATAAAGCCTAATACAGGTGTCTTCCTTCTCCCATTTAAGATGGATTTTCCATTTTTGTCACACAACGAGGAAAGGAAGCAAATACCTTCATGAATAGTTTTCCGTAATCTTTCTTCATTGCTCTTCCTTACAGGACTCTTCGAAAATTTCTCCATTGGATGACAAGAATTAAGGAGGTCAAATATTTCATTTATTGTTGCGATGTATCTCACTGTTGGTGCACTGTCTTGAAATCCTTCAAGATCAAGCTACTACAAAACTTATTGCATCGGCAACAGATTGACTCAATGTTTCTCCAGCAAGTCGCACCTTCATCTTTTGTTGCTTCCATTGCAAATGATAATTACCAAGTTTATTGGCAGCATTTAAGCCTTCACATTCTTGAAGCTTCGCTAACCTGGCAATGTACTCCCACTTTATCGTAAATGAGAGCTCATTGGCATTGTACGTTAAAATTGAATGATCCCCCAGCAAATTTCTGGCCAACTTCAACATATGAGCTGCATCTAAAAGGCGTACACTTTTTTGTACAGTCACTGGGATGTTGAAACCAGCTCTTCGTTGGAACACAATTCTGTTGCAATGGACACCCAATTCTTGAAACATTGTTACGTTTGCAGATATGCCATCGCATGTTACGGCCACACATTCTACACCTACCTCATAAAGCCTCTGTAGATATAGTATGACTAAATTAGCTCTTATTATGGCACTACACTTTCAATTAAACAATAGCCTATTGGTATCTTCCAACTTCTATTAACTGCAGTGACCATAAAACTAAAGATTGGTAGCACATATTGCATCACTGTCGTCACAATCCAAAAACCATGCCCTAAATCTACATATCCAACTGTCTCCTCTCCATCCCAATCTATACCTTTTTCAATGATATCTCATCAAACATGAGGCAGCAATACAGTGGTCCTTCTCTGCTTCCAGTTTTAATTGCTGAAATGCCTGTTCAGTAAAGCCAGGCTTTCATCAAGAACAGATGACCATCTTCGTAATGTACTTGGATGAGGCAACTTAATATGCGTCCTAAGAAAATTGTATGCCTTAGCAGAATAAAAATGAAGAGTAAGAGCAAACTTTCTTGCAGACTCTGTGTAGTTCTGACCTCCTTGTTCTAACATTTCCTTTAAAATATCAGAAAATACATTTCTAAACATGGGCACTGCAGAAGGGCAAATACGCTGTTCGAGATCGGCAATGGTCTCTTGCAGTCTGGAAATATTTCTGTTCTCCTTCTTACTTTCTGTTGCGCAATCTTCAGTTTCCTTTAATTCGTGATTCCTTTCTTCCAGAACCTTGAGTTTTTGAAAGGACTACACTCACTGCTGGCTTCATTACTACAATTTTGATTACACTCATCTTGCGAAGTTGCTCAGGTAAAACTCTCTTCAGAATGGGGCGAGGTTTTACTTGGCGTTCCTTCAGATGGTCTGGGAAATTAAATTTGAAGGAATGCTATTTTCCTTCAAGTATCGTCTATCATTGACAACCTGGAATTATAAGAAAATGTCAATAAATATAAAAACGATTGAGACTAAAATATGTACAATACAGTGTTCTAAGGTGTATCAACCAATGGGATCAACAAGAGACTCTCACCTAAAGCAGGAAGGTTCAAAGTGTTCTGAACATAACCTCTCACTCGGGGTTGGTGTCCAATCCTTCCTCCTCATTGAAACAATCCACTTCTGAGAAGATCGTCGTTTTTAGAGGAAAGCTAAACGTCAACGTTAACAATAAATTTATGCCGCTTTTTTAGCATATGCTAACAAAACTCAAGCAGCATTTCAAAATCGTATTTTCAAGTCGTATTTTTGATACATACCTATGAAAAGTAATTCCGGTTCCTTTTTTGAACCTGTTAGTACAGTTGTACGCAGCACATGAAACAGGCATTCTAATAAATGCGCTCACGCAAACTGCACAACAGAAAACTCGAAATATTGGCAGAAACAGCGCTTACACAGGCTTACACCACAACAACACACGCACAAGAGTGTGTTTTGCCAACAACTGTCATGGCGATCGCCGAGGAAGCTGGCTTCACTTTGCCGTATCCATAGAGTATATACGTGAGCCATCTATATCATATACATCATTGGTTCATACAGACACTACACCCTCCCCGCCTAATTGTGGGCGTAGGGAGCGTGGCGCTTCCGTAGGCGCTCACTGCGGCGCCTGGGCGCCACCAATCGCTGCTGCTGCTGCTGCTGCTGCTGCAGGGGCAACCCCTCTGGTTGCTGATGCGCCTCCCCACCAGCGGCCGTTTCTCCTCTGCTCCCGGAGCTGGCTCGCTCATTTCGCTGTCGTTGTCGTAGAGGCGGGCCGTCCAATTACCCGCGGGTCCGCCTGTTGCTGTTCTCCTTTCGCCTCCCGTGGCTCTGCTGCTTGTGCTGGTTGCTGCTCCTGTGCCGGCAGTGTACTCCTTATGTGCTCTCTCTGAAAACCAAACAGCCTGTCTAAATTCTTACTCTGATCTGCTACCCTTGTCTGTAGTGCCTCATCCACTTCCGGAATCTGGAAGGTCCTGCGCCTGATGTGTTCCTGATGTCTCCTAACTATCTTGTACTGCGTTCGCACTACATACACTCTAGCTCCTTCTACTTTCAGTATTTTACCTGGTACCCATTTGGGTCATCCGAAACTTCTGATGAATACCCGATTTCTACTGCGAACTTCGGCTCTGCCTGCCACTTTCTGGTTTCATCTGTTGGCTGCATTAAAGATAACAGCGTCCTCGGTTGCCGCCCGTGCAACTTCTGCGCTGGCCATACCGTCTCTCCCGGCATAGCCCTATAAGAGGCCAGCAATGATAGAACTGCCTGCTCCTACTGACTCCGTCATACTTCGCTTTTGTCTAGCCGATTTGAATGTTTGCACAAAGCGCTCGGCTTCACCGTTCGAGCGGGGGTGGTACGGGGGCGCTAGAATATGTTTAATTCCGTTGCTATCACAAAATCTCTGGAACAATTCTGCCGTAAATTGGGGACCGTTGTCCGATGCTATCGCCCTGGGCAATCCTTCTATGCTAAAAATTCTTTGCAGAACCCTTACCGTGGCTTGTGCCGTCGGGTTCGTCATTTCTGTTACATATGAGAAATTTGTTGTGCATCTGTAACTATAAGCCAGTTGATCCCTGAAAGGGCCCGCGAAATCTATGTGTAATCTATCCCACGGCCCTTCTGGTTCTGGCCAAGAGACCCATTGTTGTCTGGGATTCTTTGACATGCTTGGCAACTTCGATTCTCTGATCATTTTTCTATATCGCGGTCTATACCTGGCCAATAACAATTATGCCTGGCTAACTGCTTTGTTAATACAATTCCCAGTGCCCCCTATGTAATGTTCTTAGCACTTCACTTCTGAGACTGGCTGGCACTATCACTCTAACGCTGTCTCCTGTGCTCAGGAGCAAAATACCTGCTTTCGCCGACAAACGCTCTTGTAGTTTGAAGAATGGTACATTTCTTCCTCTCGTCGGCCAACCTGTACGGACGTACTCGCGCGTCTTCTTCAAAACAGGATCTTGATCGGTGGCCCTCTCGATGCGTCTTGCGTCCACTGGAAACTGCTGCACTGCCCTGTTCTGTTCCATATCTATCTGTAACGAGTCTACTCAAACTGTCAAACTCCGCATCATCGCCCACTGGCAAGCGCGACAACGCATCCGCGTTCGCGTGTTGTGTCATCTGAAAATGATTTCATAATTATAATCAGATAAGAATAACGACCATCTCTGCAGTTTCCTTACCATATTATCCGGTACTTCTTTGTAGGATGAAACAAAGCCACCAACGGCTTATGATCTGTAATTATAATGAACTTATTACCGAACAAGTAATCATTAAACTTCCTTACACCATATATTACAGCTAGCGCCTCCTTTTCAATCTGAGAGTACCGCCTCTGATGTACGTTAAGCGTTTTGGAAGCAAACGCTACCGGTACCTCTTCTCCTCTCTCATTCTTCTGGGACAACACTGCCCTATGCCATATTCGGACGCGTCTGTAGCCAAGGTTACCATCTTTCTGGGTTAAAATGCGTAAGTTTCACTGCTTCTATAAGGTGCCCTAATAGTGTCGAACGCTTGTTGACACGCCTCCGACAAGCAAAACGCGCTCCTTTCTTCCGTAGTGCGTTAGTGGAGCGCTACTGTAGCAAACTGCTTAATAAACTTAGCATAATAGTTGGCCTTACCCATGAACGATTGCAACTGCCTAATGTTGGCCGGAGCTGGTAGCTGCATGATCGCCTGTACATTTTCTGCTGTGGGCTGCACTCCTTTGCTATCTAATACATGTCCTAGGTATTTTATCTGCTTCCTGAAAAATTCACATTTCGACAGTTTTGCCTTCAAACCTTCCTGCCGCAACTTACATAACAGCCGTTCCAGGTTCCGCAAGTGTTCTTCGTTTGAAGCGCCCGTTACAACGATGTCGTCGAGGTAGCTAATACACCCTGGTACCTGGGCTATTACCTGCTCGATGTAACGCTGAAAAATTGCTGCTGCTGATGCTACACCAAATGGCAACCTCTGGTACTGCAACAACCCAATTGGTGTGTTTACTGTTAGGCATTTCTTTGACTCTTCGTCCAGGGGGAGCTGCAAATACGCTTCCTTCAAATCTATTTTAGAAAAATATTTCCCACCCGAAAGCTTCTGAAATAAATCCTCCGGCTTTGGTATCGGATACTTCTCCACCTGAAGTTGGGCATTAACTGTCGCTTTAAAATCCCCACACAGCCGGATACTCCCATCTGACTTTTTTACAAGCACTAGCGGTGTTGCCCAATCACTAAAGTTCACCGGTGCGACTATCTCTTCTTTTATCATTTTCCTGAGCTGCCTCTCCACCTGTTCCCTGAGTGCCAACGGAACTGTCCGTGCTTTGTAGAATTTTGGGCGCGCTTCGGTTTCAGGTGCACGTGCGCCTCAAAATTTGCTGCTCTCCCTAGCTGGGGCGCAAAAAGATCAGCATATTATAGCTTGCTGGAGATCCGTCACATAATCGGCATGATGGAGATCCTCTACTTGATCTATTTGCTCGGAATCTTCCAGTTGATCGGATTGTTAGGATTCACTACATGAATGACTTGATGGAGATCCTTAACTTAATCGACTTGCTTGAAATCCTCTACATGATCGACTTTCTTCAGAACTACTTATCAATCGATTTGCTTGAGTCCTACCAGATCGACTTGTTAAAAATTCACCACTTGATCGAATTGGAGATCTTCTACAGAATCAACTTTTTTGAGCCACTACATAAACGATTTGCTTGAGATCCACCACATGATCGTCTTGCTGGACATTCTCTATTTGATCGACTTTCTTGAGATCTACCATTTAATCGATTTATTTGAGTTCCTACCATTTAATCGACTTGTTTTAGACCTGTTGATAGTCTTCCATGTGATTCACCATTCAATGGATTTCAGAGCCTCAACTTGATCGATTTGCTTCAGATATGGTATTTAATCGACTTCGTTTAGATCCACCACTTATAATCGATTTCCTTGAGATTTGATCCACCACTTGATTGTCTTGTTTGTGATCCACTATTTAATCGACTGGCTTCAGATCCATTTGGTCAACTTTTTGAAGATCCTTTACTGGATCGGCATTCTTGAGATCCTCTTTTGATTCGCTAGCTCGAGATCCTCCATTTAATCATATTGCTTGATATCCTTGACGTGATGGACATGCTTGAAATTCTCCACTTGATTTATTGGCTCGCTGAAATCTATTTCATCGACTGACCAAAGATCCTTCACTAATTCGTTTTGCTTGAGATTCTACAGTTGATTAATTAGCTTGAGATTCTCTATTCGATTGATTACCTTGAAATCCTTCTCTTGATCCACTTACTGGAAACTTGATCTTCCACTTTTTTTAATTTGTTGCGTCTGCCATGTTGACGCAACGCGTCTCCAAGCCCGTTAAGTGGCGTTGAGCGCTTTGCTGGGAGTAATCCTCCATTACATTGCGCAACTGTGGAGTAATCCTCCATTAACTTTCTGTCGTGTTGCGTCACGTCGCAGTCAGTTATCACTTGATCGACTTTCTTGAGATTCACCATTTAATCACTTGATTGAAATGCTCTACTTGAACGACTTTCTTGAAATTCTCTACTTGATACATTTTTGAGATCGTCTTGATCGACTTGCTTGAGATCTTCCACTTGATCCACTTCCTTGAGGTCCTCCATTTGATTACTTTCTTAAAATCCTTCACTTGATCTACTTACTTAATTTCTTCCAATTAATTGACTTGCTTGAGGTACTGTACTTGATCTACTTTGTTGAGATCTACCATTCAATCGACTGACTCCATTTGATTATCTTTTACGTAGGGTCACCCCTAATAATTTAGTGAAATCCTTGAATCCATTATTAATCTCATTAGTTTCTGCATATTCATATGGTAAGTTGCTTTCTAGAGATTCCATCTTGTAACTAGGTTCCGTGTCATAGTTTGATGACTATTTTTCCTGTTCTTCTGAGAATTCTCTCTGTAAACTCCCCAGTAATGTTGGAACAGTTCCATAAAATAATTTTCAAAATATTTATTAAATTAAGCTAATGTTATATTTTATACTTACAGCGTTCAGCCGTCTCTTGCAAGTACATTCTTTGACACCGAATGAAGCGACAACGTACTCTGTTCTCTAGGTGCCAATGATATTTTCTCTCAATTCCCACGATTTGCTAAGCAGTTTTGCAATAAAAGTGAGTTTATAATTTTGGGATTGCTTCAATATCACTGAAGTTTAATATCATTTTAAACGAAAACATTTAAAAGAGAAAATATTCAAATTCTGACTTTTAATATAAAGTTGCTTAAAGATGTCCAAATATACGTGCGCACGCAGGTCAGGTTAAAAATAGGAAAATTAGCGGTCAAACATATACAAAAAATAACTATTTTGTTACGTACCCTTTTTTTTAGGTGTTGCCCCTATTACCTCTTTGCGAAAGGGGTGAGCAAATGATCCTTTGGTGACTGGCCGTAGATTTTTGAAATGTCATGTATTTTTTAAAATACGATTTGCAGCTGTTTAACTTCTTTTTAAGGCGTGTGATAAGTTGTGGTAGATTGTTTTCTACTGAAGTGGACACGCTTACTTCCACTGAAGTGGACATGCTTACGTTCATCGTAGTGGACTTTGCTTACGTCCACCACAGTGGACATGCGTAAAGTGGTCAGCAACATTGGGTTTGCATGACCGAAGAACGTGAGTTGAAATCCCAGCTGTTTGCGCGCCTATGCAAACGGTGTTGTGTCCGCAGGGCAGCCGCTGTCGGCGACGGGCTACGAGGGCTGGGGCCGAGGGCAGCCCGACATGAGCATCTGCGGGCGCGTGGACCAGCAGGGCTCGCTGCGCGACGGATGTGCGACTGCGGAGCCGGCCAGCTTCCTGTGCGAGCGTCCGCCCTGGCGAGGCCCTGGTAGCGTCGCGGCGTCCCCTCCGCCGTCGCCGTCGGCTACGCCCCCGGACGGCTACGCGCCGGTCGCCCCGCACGGCGGCGCTCGCTCGGCCTACAAGCCGCACGTGCGCCCGGCCACGTGGTGGGCGGCGTCCGCCACGTGCGCGGCGCGCCTCGCCGTGCTCAACGCGGAGGCCGAGTCGTACGTGGTGCGCGAGCTGGTGCGCCGCGCCCAGGCCGAGGGCGAGGCCGAGGACGAGGGCGTGCAAGTGCTGCCCTACGTGTACGTGGGCGTGTCGGCGCGCCTTCACTTCGTCGACGTGCTCGGTACGTAGGGACTGGGGATCTTTCTACAGTGGCAAATTCAATATGTAGTTGCGTGCCCGTGCGAGAACTTTCGCACGGCAAACCCCAACATCTTCCCCACTTTACCATGTCTATATTAAGCCTGCATCTTTTCTCTGAAGACCTTCATCCTCCATCACTTGTTCTACAATATTCCTTGTAATTTATAACAATCAATACAACCTTGTCAATACAAACTATTCTTATTTAGATTTATTACCGCAGAGAGGTACACTCGTGCAATTTAATCACCTAAAATATCAAGCAATTAGTTTAATTTCACATAGAGTTGCAGCTTCTACGGGCTCTGAATAGGTGGGGTAGACTCGTAAAGCGTCTAACCAGCAAAAGTAATAGAATGTTGAATATCATCTTATCCTGTAGATTGCGGTATGATGACAATTTCTTTACGGCCTTTGGCCTCAAAATTTGACTTTTTAGTCCCTAGAACGCTTTGTTTAGGATATATTTAACAAAATAGATTAAAAATTCTGAAGGTGTTGCGGGATGCATTTGACGTGAATATTCAGAGGCGTTCTTTTAAAACAAATCTTTCATAATTTCAAAGTCAGAGTGCAATTCGTCCCGTCTACAAGAAATTCTCTTTATTTAGAGAGCTCAAAGATTGGTGGCATCTGAGAGCAGCAAATGTGTGTATTCTGCTGAAATAATATTTGAGGCGATATGAAGAGGGAGTCAGGGGAATTCCAGTTGTGACCTTCTAAATAGTTTGGAAGTCGTAGTTTTTAATTGAAATTAAATGTTTATTTAATTAAATTTTTAAGTGAAATAAAATAATGTAGGAATATTTTCATAATGAGAATACTGCTTCATATCTAATGATATAAATGTGTAGTAATTACTTTGAATAAATTTACTACAACTCCAGAATGTTGGCTCTGGAGGAAGGTACGGCCTTCGTGCTCTCCCCTGAATCCGCCACTATTCATCCTAGTGTTTGATATCCCCTGCTGGAAAAAGAATTATTTTCTCTGCTGGGGACACAATCCCCATCTCCTCCATGATTTTGAACTTTGATGATGAACTTTGAAATATTTAAATCAAGTAATTTGAAAAAGAAAACGTTTGCAAGATCATTCTTAGGATTTATCTATACAATAGAATGAAGTGACTTGAAATAAATGACGTGAAACGATCAATCATCGAAAATATTACAAGTGAAATTAATAGAAACTTTTATTCATACGTTATTAGTCCAAAACATTTAAATTTCGGAGTTTAAGTTAGTCGTTACCGATTGCAGAAGATTTGTATGTTCACATTGCTGATTTGTTTTGAATGTATCAAAAGGTCATAAGAGGTTCTGAATTTCGGCATTTTCAAAATTAAATACGTATAAGGTTCACAGAGAAAGCAATATAAAATACTTATCTTATATTTATTTGAAGAAAAAACAAACAAGAATTTTAAAGGTGTCACGAATACTTCGAAACGATTTTGGAGAGAGAAAATATCTCTACGAGACACGGCGTGATAATATTTTTATATTTTATTTTATATTTATAATATATTTAATCTTTCAATGCATTTTCAAAACCGTCACTATTGCAGAAATAAAAAACTATTAACTTTTCACGAATGTAATTAATTTCCTTACCTCCTGTTAATATTTTCGAAACTTTACAAGAAATGTGTATTACTAGTGGCCTTATAAGCCATAAGCCATTTAGCACTACAAATGAATTAAATTAATGAACGATTTTAATATAATGTTTTTGCAGGTCGACTTCTGTCACAAGGGCGTTACGACCTTTGGGCCACAGGTTATCCAGCTTTCAAGAACTGCGTTGCAGTCAGTCACAATGGCAGTCTTTGGGTAACCCAATGCTGGGCGAAATATCCGTTTTTGTGCGAATATGACTCTTCTTAATTTTCTTGGTGAACATAATGGACATTGTCCTTTGTGTTTCTTTGCTGCTATTATACATCGTAAACATTTTGTAAAACAAAGTAAACCAATAAACTTCTTTTTAAATACAATATACGTTTATCATTTCATAGATGTATTGTGAACTAGTTGCTTGCAGCAGCAAAATTGTGCTCACAAAACCTGAGAAGATGGTTTTCCAAAATAACACGCACGCACAGTAAACAAAATACGCAATACTGCAATAAGTTAAACTATCGTAGCCGTGCGAGAACTCCGCATGTTATCCCCAGCCTAATTTTTCCTAAGTGTGTCGTGAATCTGACACATCGGAATATGTGGTCCGCTTCCATCGTAGTTCTCTGCACAATTAGGTACTCAACACTTGTAGACCACGGCGAAACGTTAAATGAATGGTTGCACCACACGCATAATGAACAATCTTCAATGGCATGAAGCAACTATTAATAGCTTGCCTTATCGTTGCCTCGAGAGCAAATCTTTAATTAATAATTATCCCAATAAACCTAGTTAGTCTGCCCAAACCACGGTGTTAATAGAAAACGTAAGTATAAGATGGAGGAATCCTAGATTGTAGAGGAACCTGTAGATTACGATGTGATGAACATTTATTTGAGGCCATTAGCCACAAAAGTTTAGTTAGTAAGTCCCTAGAACGGTTTGTTGAGGAGCTATTCCACGATATAACTGGCCGAGTGTTGCGGGTTGACTTTGCCATGAATATTTAGACGCGTGTTTTTAAACAAATCCTTCATATTTTTAAAGTCAGAATGCTATTTCTCACGTCTCTGAGAAATTCTCTTTCTTTAGAAACCACATTTATAAATATTGGTTGCGTGAGAGCCGCAAAAGGTATGTATAATACTGAAATAATATAGGAGACGATATTTTAACAAAAACAGTCTTCAGAAATACAGCAATAGCATAATAATTTTTATATACTGTACAACAGTTCTTTACATAGCAAGAATGCCAATAACTTTTCTTTTGTAAAACATGATTCACAAATATATAAAAGCGAGCGGGATCTTTTTCGAAACCTTCCTGTTGTAGCTAACAAGAAAGGCGTCTTTCTCGTTAGCCACGCTTCCTGTGGCCAAACATCAGCTGCGTTGTAAGCAGTTACGCACTGTGTACGTGTAGTATGAGATTAGACGTAATTACGATACGAAATATTAGCATTTTTCAATGAAAATCAAAATTTGTTTATTGTGTTCGGATTTCCCCGAGTTCTAAGTTTCTAAAGAAATCATAAACAACTTTCACACGGTGTCCTATTGGTGCATATTTTCGTTTAAATTTCAGCACAAAAATGTGTATTATAGTTATCAAATTACCAAAATTAAACATTTTCAAAAAATTGGTTACCAATTCACAAATTATTTATCAAATTCATTAAATTTGCCGAAAACCTAGACTTGGATAAAAAAATTATCATTACCATTAAATTCGTTATAAAATTTCGAGTTAGGACGTACTTTTCAGAACAATCGATTTCCGGCGAAATTTGAAAATTCAACAGGAAGGTGGATTAAATTTTGCGATTTTGGCCCGAAATCAGGATTATGTTTAAATGCTCATATCTTCTAAAGTAATACGAATTTTACAGTTCTTAAAGCACGGCTGCTTTCATCGCATTGCAGCTTTCAGAAACACTCTTGTTTACTTCATTCGGACAAAATAGGAGGCTTCCAGACGCCTTTTTGTTTCGGTATATTTTTTCAACATTTTTACAACACTGTCATCTTTGACTGGCTGTATCTCCTAAACTATTCGCTCTACGACGCTGCCATTTTCACTGCAGATGAGGAGTACTGTTCTCTTTGTTTTGGTTTTGATGACTGTACTTTGAGCATGGAGGACATAAATAAACGGCGACAATATAGACTGCATTTTGGTCTAAAATGGCGTATTTTTCGAACATTTTCGCAAATTTGCCGAAAACGAAGACTTGGATAGACAAATGATCATTTACCATTGAATTCGGCATAAATATTCAAGTTAGGACGCTACTTTTCAGAAGAATCGATTTCGGTCGAATTCTAAAAATTAAACAGGGGTCGATTAAATTTTGCGATTTTAGCCCGAAATCAGGATAATCTTCAAATGCTCATATCTTCATAACTAGTTCGAATTTTGCAAATCTGAAAGCACAGGCGGTTTCAGCACATTATTAGCTTTCCGAACAACTTTTGTTTACTTCATTCGAACGCAAAGTGTGGCTTCCAGACGCTTTTTTGCTTCGGTATATTTTTTCAACATTTTTACAACACTGTCATCTTTGACTGGCTGTATCTCCTAAACTATTCGCTCTACGACGGTTCGACCATTCACAAATTTCCTATCAAATTCATTAGACGAGTTACACAGTTCCAGTAAAACAGTAAAGTAGTATAACAGTAAAAACAGTAACAGTAACAGTACTCAGTAAAAACGTCAATGGAATTAAACGCCAATGGAAACGTCAAAAGGACGTGGAAGTGACAGAATAATCACCGTGTGTTCTCATTAGAAGCGTCAATCAAAAATCTTTGATTTTTAAGAGTCATACTCATATAATGTGTGGTAGAAATATCCTCGTGAGTAAACAGCTAATTTTTTGAAATCCCTGTGCGTCAATTCGCACTGACAGTACGTTGGTTCAGCTTGAACAGCTTTGGAAGTTTTCCCAAAGCCAGCAAAACACCAAAATACTTTTCTCTATTCTAAACATCGAAATACTATCTCTGTAATCTCGAGCAGGGCATATTCAGCTGAGATGCAACATCTTCAGCAATAGAGATATTGACACTAATTCTTTTTCATGTAACTATCCAATTTTCAGTGTATATTGTGGATTTGCGTGAATTTTGAATCAGTGTATTTTCGTGAATTTGCCTTAATCCATTAATATGAAATAACTTATTTGTATTCCGTTCTAATAACAAAAGAAATTGATCGCAAATTTCTTAAGTTCTACATCAACTGCTCGCAAGGATGACACGTCACATAGCCACAAATCTCTGCTCTGATGTCTACTTCATTTACACAGCGATGTGCATTGTCACTACAAGCGCTGACATCTTAATGCGTGGCGTTATGAACCGGCGAGGAAATGTTTGAAGAGAAGCCGTATAAATGATTAGAAATATAACTCATCGCAAAGTTCCAACCTGGATGAGAAACTAATTCGTGTTTATTATTCATCAAATTCCAATATATTTAGTATTGCTGAATTTGTCTTCTTGAAAACGTATCTGTTAGTGTTAAAAATGAATATTCCATTTTAAAACCTAGTTGTTCAATATCTTCAAAATAAAAATACCGTTAAATGGATACAACTGATGAGCACATAATCCTGAATCATTTGATGTAAATTTTATCTCAAATCTGGAACCGTTTAGAAAATTATCGAGGTAGACATTATTGAGCAACTTGTGTATGTAGTACTTAGGTAATGATACAATTGTTTTTCACATATCGGGTGATTTTCGAAACATGAATTATAATCATTTAAAATGCTCCTTGTTTCTCTTGAAATCTCTTGAATATAAAAAAAGGTTGTACAAGACAGAGCTTGAAAATTCCTCTTTTCCTACATCACTAAAAATACTGCTGTGAGTTTGTCGTTTTACTTTTGCCAACTTCTTGCTATAGATATTCCTTAGTGAGTTTTTTTAGCAGTATCACGAGACACCAAACTATTTATAATTTCTCTGTGCCTATGAACTAATACCTTCTGAAATGATAATAATAGAGATAAATTAATTTAATTATAGTAATAAATTAAATTATAATAATAAAGATAAATTTCAAAAATTTATTTCTTTTGTCTATATGAATTTGCGTCAAAATTCACTGACAAAATTTCTTCAAATTCAATTATGTTTTCCCGTCTATGCAATTTTTTTCAGCCTAATACAATACAAGCTGAGAAAAAAATAAAACATGTGAAACACGTTTCTCGTTGTATCTCTGCAACAGATTACCCTTGGAGGCTGATTTTTGTGAATCTACGTCATTTTACATTCTCTTTCATACGACCATCGCGATTATGGATTTGGTTTGGGGCACTTTTCACCTGCTTATTCGGTGATACCCTTTAAACTTTTTTTGTTTTTTTAAAATGGAATTGTATATTTTATCGCCAGCAATTGATGGATCATGAAAAGAGGAATCCATTGATATATCGTATGTTAATATTTTGATTGTAATTTGAGTGTAAAATTATACTTTCTGACATGTGATTTTAAATTAAATGGACAATATTTCCTTGAATGACTTTGTGTAAATGGTCAATGGCCATGTGGCTGGATTGCACTCCACCACGTACTTAAAATCAGAAACGTTGATGTATAATTTGTGTGTGTGTGTGTATATAAACTTTTATTATTAATAGGCGAGCTTTAATTGTTTATTTTATATTCTTTTTGTAAATTTTTGTCCTTTCTTCTTTTATCAACAATGTGAAAATCACGTTGGGTTTATAATGTTGAACTAGTTTTAGAATTAAATTTTCAGTTATACTGATGAGGAGACGAAACAGTCTCCGAAACGTCGTCTGAATGCGTAAATTAAATCAAATTAATGATTAAAAAATGTTTGGAAAGATTTACTGTGGTTGTCCCAAATTTTAAAAATATACTGAACAACATTTAAATAGAATTATATTTGACAACGAATTTAAAACTTAATCTTAATAATAACAATATTTCGTGTAGGAGCTCCTTCCCTTAGGGAAAGTAGCCTTCGACGCCCAGGCTGTTTCGGGCGGCGGCGCGGCGCGTCGCGAAGGTCATCTTCCCCAAAGACAGTTGCAAGCGCTGCTACTGGAAATATTGCTTGTTTAATTTAAAATCACATATCAGAAAGTATAGTTTTATACTAAAGTATTATTAAAACATTAACATATGTAACACCATTGCTTTCTCTTTTTATGATTTATCTATTGCAAGCCAGAAAAGTATACGTTCCATTAAAAAATCAAAGATATCTAAAATCCTAAAAATATTTCAAACATTATCCCTACACCATATTACTTGTCCCATGATTATGTTTTGTTGAGCGAAAACTGCATTTCGATATTGGGAACCGTTTAGAAGTCATGGGTAGCCATAGTTGGTGGGACTCCTGTATACCAGAGAGTATACTATGCTTCTTTCCCATTTCCTAAAGAAATTATGTTTCCATTGCCAAAGAACGAACCTTAAACTTTAAAGTCTCTTGAATTTTTAGCATACGTAGTATTGTGGTGGTCTATTTCCCTTAATTGTTAGAATTCTGTATGTTAATATAGGAATGTGCTCATAACGTCATCTACAGAACTACGTTGTTTCTGTTTTACTTTTCATTTAAGTATAGGAAAGTTATGGAAAATAAAATGAAATATGAATATAGTCGTATTAAATAAAAGTTTCAGGGTTCCTGATTTTCCAGTTAGAAACATGTCGGTAAGTAGTTCCATGGCCATAAAAGAGAGTTCTCTCAACAGCTATTCAGTTTTCAGAAGTGTTATTCTGAACTAAAATGATAAACAAGAATTTTAAAATTTATTATACATTTAATTTATTTTTAAATTTATTTTAATTTATTCTGAACATTAATGACAAGGATTCCCCTTGATTTTTCACAAACCTCTATTTGCTTGAGATTCTGCTGAAGTCAGAGGTATTCATGTCATTGAAGTGTGCTTCTGACAGTGTTTATTAATAAAACATGGAGAAATTAATTACATTTTCCACTCGGCAAATTCTTGAGACTCTAGAGTTATTAAAAGCATTTGCTGAATAAGTATGAAATATAATTTCCTCGTTTATTATTTTAGTTCATTTATTCAAGTATCATTTAAATCAAAATAATTATGCGAAACGTTAACATTCATGTATTAAACATGTTTGTTTACAATTGTTTTGAGCATTTATATACACTCGTACATTCCCGATTCATATTTTCAAAATAAAATAAGAATTTTAAAAGCAAAATGTTGTAAATGTATTATTTTTGGTTTACTCTTGAAGACGAACTAAGTCCATAAAACAATTTTTTTAAATGCAGTGTTTGTCATTGGAAGCAATGTGCACAATGAGATACGAGTGTACGTCATTCCTACAAGAAGTATGCTATTGACGGATTCTGACAATTATTATACATTGTGATTCATTCCTCGTTGCTAATACGCCGATACCTTATCTCATATGCAATGTACTGACTGAACTTGTCAAAATTGATATTGTTCGTCGTTAGTTTTGTAAACAATTAACGTTAAACTTGGACTATGCGCTTGTGTTCGTGTAACACGGGCTATGGTAAATGAGCGAGCGGCTTCACCTCGAATTTGGGCTCGCCACTTCTGTAGAAAACTCAATTGCTAATTATATCCGAGAAGCCCAGGAAGCGAGCACAAGGCATAGCGTGCGAGGTCAACGCATCACAGCATCACAGCTTCTCGTCTGGTAAACAATTTATCCGGAGAGATTACGACTTTTCCAATTCCAGCGGGTGCAGCATTGGCGCAGTAGAGACTTTTAACGTCGTTTTCACTTCTCTAGACATTTCCTGCGTAAATGCAAAGAAAAGCAGCGCTATATTTTTGCGCATTGAAAGCGTGGCGGCAGAAATAAAGTGCGACCTCCCACGGAGGCCGTGGCACAGATGCCTTTTCTGCGTTCACGTAAAAGGAGGTCTTTTTGAACGCTTGTAAAGTCCCTGTTACACGCGAAAAAATGTGAAATTTTGGCTGTATATGCAAATACAATAACTACCTAAATAAAACTGATAATTTTTTAACACGCCGTGCCAAACGCTGTTTCTCGTGCTTGTTTCCGTATGCAAACAGGTATTTTTTGCAGTCTGCGAAACATTGCGAAGTGTGTGCGAAATATCCCTAATGATTCGCAATTGTCTTTCGTCTTGACAACGTATTTGTTCATTATTTACAACAATAGTGTTACGACATTGACTGGAATCCATTTACTTTAGTACATATAAAGTATTTTAGGTTGTTTGCAATTTAACTGATATTCCTATACATGACGCATTGCTCTGGCGTGCTAAAATTGTATACGCAACACGGCGCGACTTGATTCCGCACTCGTCTCGTTTTCGCTACGCTGGGACGACGAACTCGACTCGTACATGAACCACCTGTTTCGCGCCTTTGTTACGTTAACTACTATTCTCTTTCTTATTGCATATTCGTAAGATAAGTAGGCAATAATAGCAACAGGGAACACTGTAATATTGGAGATACCTTTTTTGAAAAAAAAAGACGAATGAGAAAAAACTTTTTTTTTTCGAAATTCTTAATTGGGTTTACACGATTTCTTTGCATTCAAGAAACTTGTGTACTCTGTCACCGGGTCCAGTATAAGCGACGAGGACTGAATCATCCTGTATGTTGCTAAAGTTTATTGATATTAGTGTTTTCTTACCTGTTTGGAACATGGAAAAAAGTAAATAAAAGCAATTTATTTAGCTTATTATCTGTCGGATAAGCACTATTCTTTTAATTTTCAACATTATGTAACTTGAATGGCACATTTGCAAGAAAATGTTCTCCCATACTGAGAAAACAGAAAGAATGGTAGAATTACTAATCGAATTTTGGGTAAATGAGACGGAGGTTAGTATCTCTGCAGCCGAAGTGTATTTTCATGAAATAAGAAAACATAACCGTGTGATGGATTGAAATTTCAGAAAATCGCTAATATAAAAAGAATTGTGGAAACTACTTGCAAAGATATTCCGATCACATAAATAACAGGATTGTTCACTTTTGAGATCATGGCCGAATTCACCCATGTGGGGAACCCGGAGCGAATCTTCCATTTTCTATTTCTATTCATAAAATCACAAGACACAAGATATAAACTAAATAATGTGCATTGAGAGCTATAATTGACGATAACATTACTTACAAACAAAATATAAGATATAACAATCACACTGAATTTTGACTCATTTATGGTTTCAAACCCCTTTTTAGACAGCTACAAGTAAAGCTGTTCGTTCAGGGCACGCGTGCTAAGAAGTTCAATTTTTATCACTAGTGCTAAAAATGAGAGAATGCCCAAATGTTGAGATAAATCTGTGAATGCAACAAAAAAAACTTTCATCTGACCGCATCAGCTACAGATGAACTTAATGTACCTATGTGTACTGTATGTAAAAATGATTTGTATACATGAATTAAAATAAAATGAAAGTCAGTAAGACTATCTAAAAAAATAGTGTATGATATACGTGTAAAGTGATTTTACTTTGCTCAGGATTCCACTACTTGGCCTATCGGCGTCCTGACGGAACGTTTCCTACTCAAAATAAAATGTCACTTTTACCTCTCGACGCTCTCTGAAATCTTGCCGGTGACAATGTACCAATGTCAGTGGCCTAGGAATGGAAACCGCCGTGGGCAAAATGTTCAAAGAGCGTGTTTTCTGCACGTTTTAATAAAGGAAAGTGAGGGCACCATCTGTTCCTAGAAAGTGTGTAAGATGTCAATGTGTAAGATGATACCAAGTCACCAAGTTTTGCGCCCAGAAGTATGATATTGCTGATATTTGGAAAACAAACCCCAGTCGGTGGTGGTGTTAAGAAAGTTTCTATCAATGTAACCGCTTGCAGTAAAGGTTACTGGTTACGAGAATATCGACTTCTTTGTCGAGCGCGCTTTTCATCCAAGGGATTTTCATGGAAACAGTTTCGTATGCGATACAGATATGCGGCATTTGACCGTCTTTTCCTCCTTCCGTTCTTACTGTTTTTCGGACCCGTGTGTGAGTGTGTTTGTTTCGGCTCTTTGCATTTTGTGGAATTTGCTTTGCATTGGCCCCGAGCGTCCGTTCCGTCCGCTTCTTTAGCCGCGTCCGCTCCTTTTTCCCTGACAGACCCGTCTATTTCGTCCCCTCCTTTCGCCCCATTCGCCCCGCCCCACCCGCCCCGCAGACTAGACATTCTAAATTAATAAATAAGAAAAGTAATTTTGTTGAAATAATTTGTTTTAAGCACAGTAATGTAATGAATTACATATGATTATGGAAAATAAATATATTTAATTCACTAGTGAAAATTAGATTGCGTTCGTCGCCTCGCCATTTATCTCGTTAATACATGCTTATTAATCTTATTTTATTTTTTGAAGCACGTTCATTAGTAGCACTCGCACCAACGTTGGATTGAAAATAAAGTATGTAATTTCAATAAAGATGCTCATTTAGAAAGTTATAATTGAATTTTGTAAGCACTGTTAAATTGTTTATTAAAATGTTTGTAATTAAATATTAAAATTAGTTTTAAAAGTAACAATGTCAATCAAAAGTAAACGTACACCGTTTTAGTGTAAGTCAATTAAATGTTCGCGGTTTCCGAAGGATCTGTAGCAACGTCACGAATCTTTCTCTGAGACTGTACAAGAAATCTGCGCTTGCGACGTGAAACTGTGACGTACCCGTGACGACTAGAGTTCACGTGATGATTCAAATGCGAATGAAATGAAAGAGACTGTTGAGACAAGTGTTGAGGATTTGCGGCGCTGCGGATCTATTCATTTGCAGTTCACAAGCAAGACAGTTCGGTAGTGGTTTTTGCGGTTCTGTGGTATGGAGCGACGCAGTTCTGCATCTTTGCGGCTGTTATGGTGAGCAATTTAAGTTATTTGGAATGATATTGTGAACTTTGTGTTAATATTTTATACGAATATTAGTTATTTATATTTCACTGTAAGTTTTCATAGTTGTACTTGTTTTACAATTCTGTACTTGAAACAAACTAAACATTGGTAGATACTTTCAGAAAGTAAATAATGGTCGATATTTCCTGTTCACTAAAATAATTTGAATTAAATGTAGTAATATCAAAACGAGTGTTTTTTTAGAAAATGCATGGGACACATGGAAGCGTGGCACGTGGGCACGTCTAAACATATTACAATATTTGGGCAGTTGAATATTTTATAGGACATCGTAAAGATTCATAATCTATGAAATACACGATTGAAATTTACTTTGGATTGGTAGATCGAGGCTGTTTTGGAGAGATCGGACTCTGAAGATGTGGATGCAATGGAGATGGTGTGGTGCGCCAACGCACTGGGTGGAGTGCCATGCAAGTTTGGAGGGATTTGCTGAATCTACGGATTTGATCGTAAGTTTTCTTATTGGATTTACAAAATCTTGTTGAATTGGTAGTTTTCAGTTCACCTTGGTTTAATATAGGCAGAAGGAAGTTTTATTTTGTTGAAATGTAAGGTTTATTACCAGATGTATAAAGTACATGGAAGCACTTATTTTGTAAAAGTTTCTTTGGGTTCACTATTCCCCTTGAATCTGAAATAAGATAGTTGATCTGCTGAGTTTTAATGAGATTAGTTTGTCTACGCTTATTACGGTCATTGAAAATAGAAATGGGGATACTTAACATCCGAATTCATTAATGCCTGTAAAGTTACTCATTCGGCATTCATTTTATTTTCTGAGATAGAGAAGGAAATATTTATTACACACGTGGATTTTTCTGGCACGTGGATTAATTTCTGAGGGTTCAGTTTACGGAGACTTTATTGTAAGTCAATGACAGAAGTTTGATGTATGCAACAATATTATTTTAATACTTAAATTTGCAATGAAGTCGGGAAATGGAAAAGTCACCTGAATTGTAGACGAAAATCTGCAATGCAAGAAAGGACACGATGAATTGAGGATCTTTGATGGGAACAAAGAAATAACTTTCGGATGTTAATTGTTCTATTTAACGAAGTTTAGTAAATTTCAATCTTTCGAGGGATTGATCACCTGTTCATTAGTTACAGCCATGAATATTGGAATTAATTTCATTCCATTTGAAAAGCGAAGGTAGTAATCGTTATGTATGACAAAACTGTCGAAGTGAATGGGAAAAAAAACATGGTATAAATAGTTCAAAGTGCAATTAATTGAAACTTTTACACAAATAATAAAATATAGTGCTGGATATTTCCTTTTGGATAGTAGATTTTGTTTGATATGCATAAATAATGCAACTAGAATATTAATTTGTTATAATATTTTTTGGGATGTGTCCCAGCCTTTCTTCTTAATGATTTGTTCGAGAATTTGTTTTCGAATGAGGTATTGGATTAGTATGAAGGTTCTTACAGAATTTTTCTGAAATTTTAATAAAGTTTAGTTGTCAATTTATTTGTTAGATTTATATTTTTGGGATTAATTTTTGTTTAAATATTAATAATATTAACATTATAGTAGTGTATCAACATACATTTTGGTTACTGATTATGTCAAATACAAATGAGATTCCCGTAATTAATAACTTTCGTTCAATAATTATCAAAATTGTCTACGATAATTTCTTTTAGCTACTTAAACGGTCTTTATTACTATTCCATAATGGTAGGTGTAAGGTTTGAACACGATTTAACGTCAGAACAAACTCTTTATTCGACACACGTTTGTCTTACAGCGTGTTATTCACGCACAGCCACCTTGGAACTCACTGTCCTTCTCGCACGCAAGCGACATCTAGATTACCTGCGTAGACAGTGGTGCCAACAAACACTACATTTCCTCCTTTCTTTTTTTTTTTTTTTTTTTTTTAAATCATCGTAACATAATTATAAACCTTTTTATAAACTAAATCGGCGGAAAACAAATTAATATTTGAATTTGATTACACAACAAAAATATAACATTTTATACTCATTCTAAGGTTCATAGCGGCTTGGTAATTTACGTTGTCTTTTGGACGGTTTGTAACATTGAGTTCAGGAACATTCAAATCGTCTGATTTCTCAAGATCTGGTGAGGCAGATCGTTCACTAATGTCGTTTTTATAATTGAATCATTTGCTTCATTTAACTCGGGTTCCGAATCTGACTCAACTTCTGTTTTTATGTGTGGTGTTTCCGGTAACTGATCATCGTTTGAGATATACTTTTTCACCATTGAGGCATTTCTGCTAAATACATTCCCTGACGGGGATTTGACCGTAACCGTATTTCCTTTTTTGTTAATAATTCGATACTTTGTTGCGTCAAATTCGGGACTCAGCTTATTTTCTTTGCTCTTATTTAATAGAACTGTCTCACCAGGTCTCAAGTTACAATCTTGTACCCTGTTTGCTTATCGTAATAGTCTTTTCCTCTCATCTTTTGCAAAGCGTCTTTTTCTCGTAGTTCTTCGTCTAGCAAAAATTTGTCGTTCAGTTCAGGCAGTTTTGTCCTGATTTTCCTACCAAACAACAATTCCGCTGGACTTACACCAGTTGTAGTATGTGGCGTCGATCGGTACATTAATAAATAAGTTAACAATTCGTCTTTCAAATTACGTTTTTCCGCATGAGCAATTTTTAATCTTTTCAGCAGGCTTCGATTTTGCCTCTCAACCTCGCCGTTCGCTTGAGGCCACAATGGCGCTGAATGCTTGATCGCAATGCCACATCCTTTCGCCCATTCGTCAATTTCGGCACTTGCCATCTGTGGGCCATTATCGCAGATTAATGTACAAGGGAAACCATGTCGCGCAAAGATTTCGCTAAGATAACCTATAATTGCACTCGAAGTTGTGCTCTGAGTAATAACTACTTCATAGTACCTACTATAATAGTCTATAACTACTAAAAGATTGTCCTTGTTAGGAAGCGGGCCCAACAAATCCATGGCTAAAGTGTCCCAGGGCCTGTCGGGTAACTCATTTCTGTACAAAGGTTCTGAAACAACCGATTTCTGTACTAATTGACAACCATGACATGATTTGACACATTTTTCAGCATCTTTGTCCATACCGTCCACAAACTTTGCTTCGCAACCTGTTCTTCATTGCAACAATTCCCGGATGTCCCTCATGGGCAATTCCTAACACTTTGTTTCGCAAAGACAGCGGATGACTATGCGAGTACCTCGAAGGACAATATTTTTGTAAACGCATAGCTCATCTTTTAATAATTTAAAACGCGTGTTTTTTAAAGTGTCCCATTTTCCCGTGTTAACGGCGCGACGGACTTCGATTAAAGTTACATCTTTCTGGGATTCACAATCTATTTCCGATAGGTTCATGGCCTTTGGAACCGATTCTCTAGCAATCGCATAAACGTAGTCAATCCGATTTACATCTTCTTTCTCTTGTTTCGTCGCAACTTTTACTAATCTTGATAACGGATCTGCGATATTTGTACACCCCTTTTCGTATTTGATCTTATACGAATAAGGTTGTAACCTCAGAATCCACCTTTCGATGCGAGCATTTGGCTTCGATTTCGGCGTGAACAAATACTCAAGCGTCTTGTGATCGGTAACTAATTCAAACTCGATACCATATAGCCATAAGTGAAATCGTTCGCACGCGAATACCAATGCTAGCGCTTCTTTCTCGGTCTGTGAATAGCGTGTTTCGGGGTCTGAAAGGCTTTTACTCGCGTATCCGATAGGTCTCCAGCCGGAGGACCCTTCTGAACTACTACCGCGCCTACTGCATCTGGTCCGGCATCAGCAATAACTCTCGTTGGAGCATCCGTATCATAAATACCTAATGTTTTTGCATCTCCCGTCAACCGTTTTATTTCACAAAAGACCTTTCTTGTACGTCTGCTCACTCAAATTTTCCGAACTGCGCGTCAGTTTTCGTAACGTTCGCTTAATTGAGACAACCCGGGATAAAGACGAACAAAAGTTTACGAGACCTAAAAACCCTCGAATCTCATCTGAGTTTCCGGTCTCCGAAAATTCTGAACTGCCCGATTTTCGATTCTAGTGGTCTATATCCTTGTCCGATATATGAAAACCCAAGAATTTAATCTCTGTCTTCCGATAACACATTTCCGGTCATTTAATTTGAGCCCTTTTTCTTGCAAAGTATCGCGAACTTTCCTCAATCTCCGATCGTGTTCTTCTTTCGTTTTTCCAAAAACAATAATGTCATCTAAAAAATTCTCGACTCCTTCGCAATTCTGCAAGATCGATCTCAAAATTCGCTGAAACATCTCGGGAGCACAATTCAACCCAAACATCAAACGCTTGTATCTATAAAGCCCTGAATCTACTACAAAAGTTGTAATTTCCCTGGATTTCTCGTCGAGCTCGATCTGATGATACGCGTCTCGAATGTCCAGAGTACTGAAAATTTACTTCCTCGAACTTTGTACAAAAACTCTTCGATAATTGGTAAAGGGAACCGCTCGCGCACGATAGCTTGATTTGCTAAACGCATATCGACACATAACCTAAATTTTCCGGTGTCCTTATAAACTGGCACTACTGGTGAAACCCATAGAGTCGGCCCCTCTACTTTCTCGATTATATCCTGTCGTAGTAGTTCATCAATCTGTTTTTGGATTTGATCGCGAATTTTAAAAGGCACTCGACGCAGCGGTTGTGCTATAGGGGGAATGACGGTCGATTGGTAACTTGAGTTGAAAATCTTTTAACTTGCCAATACCTGTATCGCCTTTTTCAACAACAATCATATTATTCACTTGTAATTCTGTACCGATTTTAATAATTCCCAACGCTTTTGCCGTAGGATAACCCAATAACGCTCGTCCATCCCCTTTCGCGACCACGAAGTTAGCGTCTACTTCTTTCTTACCAGCTTTGATTACGCAATCAAATTCGCCAATTAACTGTAAAGCATTGCTTTGTCCATATGGAAATATTTCCCTATCTGTTTGACGCGATTTACATTTGATTTGTTTACCTTTCAAATACGACCAACATTTGTCGTTGATTACATTACATTTTGCCCCTGAGTCTACCAACACATTCACAGGTACGCCTCCGATGTAAATCTCCACGTTCTCTTCGTGTTTTCCATTTTCCTCGTTGGCCCTGTTTATATGTTCAGCTTCCACTAGGTGAAATGCGTAGCCGTCGTCTTCGTGCACTTCGTGCAAACTCCGAAGCTGCCCCGATACCGGTTTCCGTGTCGATGTGGCACCCGCCTGGACGCCTTGGCAGTCTTTGTTGGCACCCGCCTCCGTGTTGTTTTGCACTTCGAACAAGTTTTACCTTTGGCCGGACAATTTTTGTCGGATTTGTAGTGCCCAACATAACCGCACCTATAACAGCGTTTCTCTGTTGTTTTATGCTGTTGCTTGTTGACTTTTTGTTTCTTCTCCGTGAGTTTAGCTACATTTTCCGGCTCCATGTTTTTTACACGAACTGACATAACCTCAAACGCCTGAGCGATTTCCGTAACTTCTTTTAAAGTTATGTCGCCTTTTTCGAGGATCCGCTTCTTGACTTCGGTTGAGCTGCACTTGTCCACTACCTGGTCTCTGATTTCGTCATCTACCGATGTGAACTCGCAATATCTTGCTTGCTGTCGCAGTCTTGTGATGAATTGAATTACTGTCTCACCGTCTTTTTGCGCCAAACCTCGAAAAATGTGCCGCTCGTACGTTTTGTTCGCTTTCGGCTTGAAGTACGCCGTCAGCGCGTCTTTAGTCTTGTATGCATCCTCGCCCTCCGCAACTGTATCAGCGTCCGGAATTGCATAAAAAACGTCTTGAAGTTCCAAACCTCCCATATGTAAAAGCGTTGCTTTTTTCCGCGTTGCATCTGTTATATTTTTGCTGGTCAAGTACAGATCAACAGCGCGCAGCCATCTTTCCCACCGAGGAAAAATGCCGCTTTGTTCGCCGTTCGGATCAAACGGTGGTAACTGCGTATTCTCCATTATTCAAAATAACGCACTTTATCTGAGTCACAAACGCGAACAAATGTCCAACTTTGCCGAATCCTCGATCCTCGTCGCCAAATGTAAGGTTTGAACACGATTTAACGTCAGAACAAACTCTTTATTCGACACACGTTTGTCTTACAGCGTGTTATTCACGCACAGCCACCTTGGAACTCACTGTCCTTCTCGCACGCAAGCGACATCTAGATTACCTGCGTAGACAGTGGTGCCAACAAACACTACAGTAGGGTAAGGGTATGATTAGAGACGCACTAGCGGATAATGTACAGTGCAAAATGGTTGCAATGTCTCTGTACATTATGATATCATGAAATCTGCAGCTACTTTGTAACTTGAATGGGTTTTAGTAATGTTTCTTGCCAACCGTAATTCTTTGAAGAGATGTTTCAATGTGTGTGACAGAATATTTTGGATAATATTTGGCATAGGCGTAAATAGATTATCCGAGGGATATTAAAACTTGCGACGAAGCAGCTTGGATCGTACATGATCACTCAAGATCGCTGGAGCGCACATTGGAATGAAATGGACTAATTCTTGGCCAAAAAAAAAGTTGTAACATATTACAAATGAACATGAATATAAGTATTCTAATATAATTAAAGCATCATGATTCGCTATTATTACTCAAATTGGTTGTCCTGGTTTTACGTACAAGTTGCTGGAAGTTGGCACCTCTGTAAGCAAGTTGTAAGGCGCAAGTGCCATACGCCTAATAGTACAGAATGTTTTGTTTCTGCAGCAGTATTTCGGTGGTAGAATCATAGTCCAAGTATGGATACTAACAATGAAGGTAAGCTTTATTACTTATAATAAGAAATGTAGATGTAGATATTCACAACGCAGAATATTCGTGCCTTAAACATATCCTGTAAAGGTTATCATATTTTAGGTTATGTTCATGTTTATATTGACTTATAACTAATATGGCACCGTTTGCTGCGCTGAATCTATTTCTAAAGTGTCACTCAACTAAAGGAGATAAGGTTTTACATAATTGTAGCTGCCGCTACCCGCCGCATTTCACGAAATTTGCGTCTTTTCAGGTGTGTGTTATATCAATCGAAAAGACGTATTCATTGTGTGGCATTCATCGGAGTTAAAAAGAGGCAATAATGTGCAGTTCTCGATTATATTGTGAGTGGATGTTATGGTAATGTCTCTGAAGATGTTTTAAAGTATTTGAAGATAAAAACAAAAGATTTTGCCCCAATCTTAATAGAAGATGGCAAGAAGGTCACCGAACTCTTTAGAGTTCGTACTTATTAAAAATTCTGAATGGCTTTCTGAGGATTTCGTGTGCCTACATAGCAAATTGACTGAATCACACGAAGACAAATCTCGAACAGGGCGACCTGTTCGTTCCTACGGTGAGAAATCTGAGAGGTCCAAACGAAGAATCGCTGCAAAATTGTCCTTCGAAAACGACCATCAGGCAGATTTATTGGTGAAAGCTGCAAGTATGTCAGCTCGAGCTTCGAGGAAGAGATGTAGCTGTTGTTCTGGATAAAGTCACTGAAACTCCAACCAGACCATCTAAAATTTAAAAAAATATGCAATTTCCAAAACAAGAAAC
The DNA here is from genome assembly GCA_964035755.1 of Teleogryllus oceanicus. NCBI lineage: Eukaryota > Metazoa > Arthropoda > Insecta > Orthoptera > Gryllidae > Teleogryllus > Teleogryllus oceanicus. The sequence goes on along the minus strand of CAXIVR010000155.1, from coordinate 10,350 downwards.
TATCAGTTGCATTATCTGAAGAGGAGGCATTATGCTATTTGCTAGATAACAATTTCAGCAAGCAACAGTATATAAACACAAAGCTACTATCTAAAATCCACCATGCATATATTTAATGCAATTAATGGCTGCATAGCAATGGACAGACTATAAGGGTTTCATTTGTTCTATATTTGACATTGATTTTTAATATAATAACAGGAAACAGATCTAGTCAAACCTGCCCAATTTGTGGCGCAAAACCTCTTGAAGTGAAGGATGCGACAGAATTTTACGCACCCGAAATTTTGCCGAAGTCTGGTACCTCACAATTTGGGGTAAGTCCCCTACATCTTTGGATTAAGCTTTTTAATATGTTCTGCACATAGCTTATATAATTTATTTAAAAGTATGGCAAGTCAGAGGTGATGTAAATTAAAGTTTATTGCTAAGACGGAAAAAAGCAATTCAAAAATTGTTTTGGGGAAAAAATTCATCCTCATGTGGATAAGGTGAAAGATAATGGTTGCGGCTCGTCTAATGAAAATACTGCACGACGCGTCTTCTCGGAACCTGCAGTTTTTTCACGAATTACTTCTGTTAATGAAGGAAGTAATAAGAGCCAAAATTTAGAGCTTATTTATCCTTGAAAATAGATTTTATTACATGGGAGTTTTTTTTTGTTTTTTTTGAATATTGAATTTTACTTATTTAAATTGAAATTTTTTTTTGTTTAATAGTATATGACTTGGTGTAGGATCACAGAATTTTGAAAATGTGCACACAATTCACTTTTCCCCATAGGACGTCATACGCAGTTTTTAACTGTTTTTTTGACGTAAAATAAATAAATAAATAAATAAAAATAAATAATGAAACCTAATTCAGAGATTTTGGATTATCCTGTAGCCATGTTATGTCAATACAGTATTGACCCTGAATTATTTCGCAAGTATTGTTTGGAGACTTCTAAAGTATACCGGAAACTCTATGATTGGTTTCCGAAGCCTATAAATGTTCATAAAGCTATTGTTCATAGAAAATACATACTTCAGTATAGTATTCTGCCATTTCGATGCCTGGGAGAAGCAGCTTCAAAATCCAGAAATAGATTGTACAGAAAGGACAGACACTCACACAAGGAAAGACAGCAGAATTCGCAACATAAGACATTTTCAACCCAGCTTTGAAACATCGATCCCATCATTTCGACTTCTAGCCTCCATAAAAGAGTTCATAATAATAAGAAAAAGGAACTTCCACTTGAAGTAATTAAAATGCTTATTTACCCTGCACCAGAATAAAGATCACATGAAGCAATTGAGTAAATATCTATCTTGTTGAAGTATTGATGAGGATGCTATGGAATAAATTCTTTCTAGTGATCAGAGTGAAGATTACTTCATATTAATAATATGAATGATGTCTATTGCTTGCACAACAATATGAACTCTTGTTAAATGAAAATAGATTAATAATTTCATAATAAAAGTTTTCATACGAATTTTTAATTTCTATCTTTTCCTACCTAAAGATAGTACGTATACATGAGCCGCCATTTGAAATTATGCAACACGTAATATGGTAAATGTATTATATTCTTAAGGTCTATATATGTACCAAATTTCAGGCGATTTACTCTTCACATGAGAGTTATAACTTTTGGCCATAGAGAGAGCGCTTTCATCCCATAGTGCAGCGCGAGACATGGCTGTTATTGAGCATTGCCTGGCGTTGCCAGTTTTCAGTGCTAGTTTTTAATAAACTGAATTTATGTCGAGGTGGATATTTACAAAAGCGACGTCCGTAAGAGATAGAAATCATGGATAACCCTAGAACATACAGGTAAGTTTTTGTTAAAAGTAGCTTCAAGCATTACTCAACGACGGCTGCTGCAAGGTGGTTTTAGAAGCATAACGGTAGGAAAGATATAATATAGAAATAAATACATAAATAAGTTGAACTTCAAAATGATAGTTTGTGAGTCATGTTTTTCTTCAAAAATTTTCTTCAAACATGTTGGTGTCTTGAGTTGATAAAAATTTGCTTAAATATAATTACGAGATTAAAAGAAAAAATATCTGAAACTAAACATAAAAATTACCTCCCACCCACCTTGAGATAGTTTACTTTCAATTTATCTTCTATATTCGAACAGTCACCCGACATGTTTTCCAGTTTTAATGTCGCTTCCGATTTTCGCTTTTCGTCAAAGCAATTACGGATGTTTAAAAACGGTAGAAGAATGTAACTGAAATTTCTCAATAAAACCTCAACACCTATATTTATATTTACTTGTACGTATTTGCTCGCATATAAGGTTGATAAATCGTCTTTGCAGGGCTGTGACACCGGGGGTCGACGAGGTCTATCGACTAAGGAACATTGCCAGTTGGTTGGCTCAGTGATTAGTGCTAGTAGCTGTTAACAGCGTATCCGTTGTTGCGCCAGTCAGGTTGTTTGTGGTTCTTGGTATTTGTAAACCGAAGTTATAGTCTTCTAAAGTTTTTTACTTCGTAAGTGCCGCCTGTTGTCCACTATAATGCCTATTCCTGCCTATTTTTAAGTTTTTAAGTGTCTATTTTCTTGCTTATTTTCGACGATTTTAGTGCCTACATGTTAAAGCTCTACTTATAACACTAGCGGATGTTCATCTGCGCTAGTTAAGACAGTTTTCCTTTGCTGGTTTTACACATTCGTCAATTATTTATTGTGTGATTTGTTTGAGAAGCTGGTGCTTTAAAAGGAAATTCTACTTATTTGAGTTCCTTCTAAATATTTGTTCAGAAATTTACGACTAAGTTATTAATTTATTGTAATTGACAATTACAATAAATTGTTGCAATAAGAAAGTAATAAAAAATTATTGTATTTTTAGTATTTGAAGTATTTTAAATACGTACACAATGTATTTGGCAAATCAAAACCTAATGTATTATGCGTACTTATTTAGGAAGTAGAGTATTTTGGCGAATTATTTAAGTACTAAATGTAATATATTTTGTCCGACCCTGGTCTTTACAAAGTAAAGTGAGGAAGGAAGCTGAAAATTAGCTTTGAAATAGAAGCAGGCAATTAAGATTCCCAGGCGAGACGAAATATTGAGGTTAAAAATATGGTTTGTAAAAGGTTAATTCCAAATCTAACTTGTCTTGTCAATAGTAAGGAAGATCATAAAACGAATTTATTTTCCTCCAAATCGCACTGATTGTTCAAAAATGCTTGAATTGGAAACCTTTTTTTAATTATCTTTTTGGAAAGTGAAGCTTCATTGGGATAGATGTTAGATGCGGTTGATATAGGTGTAGAATTGGCTGGGGATATTGGTAATGAATGGAACTGTGGGGATATTTAATTATTTGTGAAACTGTGTACTTGAAAGAAAGTATGGAGCTTTTAATTTTTGAAGGTGTCTGTTTTAAATGATATGGATTTTGTTGAAGTTCTCGAATCATTTAAGCAGACAGGGGACACACATCGGTCGGATAAGGTTTGTAAAGATCTGTCGCATTGTTTGAAGAAATTTTACATGTGAAATGAATAATTTTTAGTAGGAGGTTGTTTATTTTGCGTGGTGAGATTTGTTTTTATGGAAATTTATTGTAACTTCATAAATTTTTTTTTCGTGGTGAATGTTTTTATGGAAATTTAGTTTTATCATAAAAAACTCCATGTAATAAAATCTATTTTCAAGGATAAACAAGCAATAAATTTTGAATTTTGAAAGGGAGAAAAAAAAACTCCCATGTAATAAAATCTATTTTAAAGGATAAATAAGCAATAAATTTTGAATTTTGAAAGGGAGAAAAAAAACAAAAAAACTCCCATTTTATAAAATCTATTTTCAAAGATAAATAAGCAATAAATTTTGGCTCTTATTACTTCCTGCCGCGACAACATGGAAACGATAATTTAAATAATTGTATTTCCCACTGAATTCTAGAAGACGTGCACAGAAAATGAAGTTACAGATCCCCAATTATTTGACTTTTTAATAGGAGCCCAAAGGCAAACGAGAAATTTTATTTGGGGGGGGGGGAAAATTTTTGGGTGTGGAGGTTAGTTTTTTGTTTTTGCCCCCGAGGTTAATTTTCCCATTTTTAAATCTATGCATTTTCTGTAGATGCCTTTGATTTTGTTCATTGGGTTTTTGAATAACTGACCCAAATTTTTAGGGATACATCCATAAATTTGGGTTTGATGTTGGTTTTGGGTTTTTACGGGAATGTTGATTGAGAATTGGTTGGAAAAAGGAAGGATAACAAATTCGGGGGAGGCGGGGCTTGAATATAAGGGAGTTTGATGAGGACCGGAATTTTTTTTTTTTTAAAGTTTTTTTCGATCTGATTATGCTAAAAACCCAATTAGACGTCAGGTTAACTCCCAGTTTATTTAATTAAATGAAAATAAAATCACGAAAGAAATACCCAAAGAACCAAAAAAAACGGGTTTTTTAAACATTTGGGGGCTTCATTGTTCATTGGGGCCCCAAAGGTTCCATATTATTGAAAAATTTTTTTAATAAATCCCTTTTCATGTCCCCCGGGTTTTTGTACCATACTAACCTTTTTCCCATTCGTAAGGTAAATTTTTTTTTTTTTGATATGGGATAGGTTTTTTTGGGGAGGTCACTTAAAAAGGATTTGTCTTTTAAATTTTTGTGGCCCCAAACGCCTTTTTTTTTTTTGGCTTTTTTGTGGCAGCAACATATGATTATTTTGTTGATGTTTGGGAAATCGGAAAAACCAAATGAAAATGATTTCCCTTTTCATGAGAAAAGACATTGGGAAGCATTTTTGCACACAGGATTTTTTCCATTTTTTCCCCCTTAACCTCCCCTGACTCTCAAAAAAGACTTTTTTTATTGTTTTTGCATTTTAATTTTCCCATATATGAAATTTTTGAGTTTATTGTAACTACCACGTTCATATTTACATAAATTTTCCCAAAGCACTTTCTTTTCACAGCATTTTAAGAAATGAAATTTTGGATATGGTAAAAGTTAAAACCCATTTCCTTTTGGGGTTTCAGAATTTTTTTCCTTGGTTTCCCACTACACTTGGGTTTAAAGGGGAAGGGAAAAGGAGGTTTACAATAAACCCGAGGTCGGCTACATGAAAAAAACTAAAAATTTTTCGCCCTTTTAAAAAAAAATATTTTCGGGTAAGTGTGGCTAAACCAGGGGAGTTTTGGGTTTAAGGGAAACAAACCCAGAACCTTGACTCTATTTGGGCACAAGAAAGGGATGGCAAAAAAACATGGGTTTTTTAAAAAATTTTGGGAATTTTTTCCAAAGAAACATAAAATATATTAACATGGGGTTTATTTTGATTTCATGTTCTTCATTGGTATTTGCTAAAAAACATAAGATTTTTGAAAGTTAGAAAAGGGGGTTTAACAATTGAGAAAAGGTAGCCCCAACCCCGGTTTCTTTAAGGGGGTAGCAGCAATCCGAAGGAATATCGTTTTTTTGGCCATTTTTTACCTGCCCCTTTCGCCTGTGCAAATTCAGAACTTTTGGGAGCTGTTTCGGGGAATGTAGATTTTGCGAGGCGTGCCATTGACTGAATCGACAGGGGAAACACGAAAAGATGGGAACCATCCCGATGTTCTTTATTGTTAAATTTTTATTTTTATTTGATAATTTAAAATTTAAACCGGCCAAAATATATATACGTAAAAGAAATTTTCCCCAGTTTTAATTTTCCCACGTGTTTTTTACGATGTTAATGGGGAAATTGAATTTTTAAACATTGGGGGAAAATTCCAAAATCGAATTGCTGTGAAGTTAGTGAGGAAAAAATTGAAGAGGGTGTGAAGAATGTCCTATCTAGATTTAAAAAACGACTAAAAAATGTTTAATTGGGAGATCTTGGTAAGACGAAGTTTTTTTGATTTTATAGTTTTGTTGAAAATTAACAAAAACGTTGCAGATTAAAAAAAAGAATTGTAGGAATAAAACGAAATCTCACCCATGATTTTGTGTTTATAAATTAGGAATTTTACCATTACCTTTTTCGTTGATTTACAAAAAGGGAGGGGTTTTGGTAAAAAATTATTTGCCCCGGCCAAACGAAAACTTTTTAAATATAACACTCAAGGAGAAATCAATTCACGGAACAGACCCTGGGCCCATTACAAAAATCACAAAAAATACATGTACATTTTTTTACAAACAGTTTGCCAGATGACATTAAAAGATTAAATTGATAAAAAGTTCTAATTCCAAGTGAAATTGTTTCGGGTTAAAACTGTTTCATGAATTAGACTACGCTGAATTTAGAAGAAAAATTTTAAATTTTTTACGGATATTTAATGCATTATTTACCATTTGGATTGTAAAAAATGTAAACGAGCTGCAAAGTAAGTAGCGCAGGCTCGGGGTCAATGACGTCATCCGATTCGGGTTTTTTTGGTCCAGTTTACCTGATCCATTGAGAAAATGCTGAGATGGGCCCTTTTGTTTTTTGTGGATATAAATGTAACTTCATGATCTGTGCACGTCTTCTAGAATTGAATTATTTTTCGTGGTGTCGTTGAATTAGTTTTAAGGGGCCACGAAAAACTAAAAAAAGGGGAAATCAGAAAATGTTGAGGATTAATTTATTTCAGCAAACCCCGGCAAAAACCTGGGGGGAGAGTGCAAGGAAATTTTTTTGGGTTTTATAGAGATTCAGAAGTATTTTGTGAAATTGTTGAAGTTCAAGAAAAAGGGGAGAAAAATAAGAGAAGCAAACATTTTTTAAGTTTGGAAGAAAAAAGTGATTTGTGAGATACACTTCAAAAGGCGATGGTTTTCTATGTCACAATTTTAAAGAGTTTAAATTTGGAATTTTTAATAGTGGCATCATGATGCAAGAGTTGAAACCCCAACAAACGAAGTATCCGCCGTTCAAAAAAAGCTTGTAGGGCCAAACCCTAATGGGGCCGTGTTTCGGGAAATTTTTCAAAAAATTTTTAAAAACTTAACAAAACTAAAAGCAAATCGTCACTGTAGGGGTGTATTTAATGAAGGCGATCGGAGGCCCAGATAACCCCGGAGAGACTGTCCCCAGGAATGAATATTCTCAAATTTCTTGAAATTCCCAAGACGTGAAAAAAGAGTTTGGAAAAAGAGAATGGAATGAAAAAACAAAGAAATGAAAACCCTCGCCCAACAAAGTCGTGATCCAGTTCGTTGGGTTGGGGGAAAAAGAGGAAGACCAAATTCCTGCAGGGGGTGGGGCTATTTCGTAAGATCTATTTGTTTAAAAAGGAATAGTTTATCATGTTCAACCCAAAAACAAGGGGAAGGATTTTGAAGAGAAAGCAAGGTTATGGAAGAATTGGGAACCCCCGCCCAAAACTTGGGTTTTTGCCGGTCGGGAAAGACAGGTTAATGGCTTTTGAAAAGTCCCTAAATTGTTTTTGTACAACCAAAGATTTAAAAGGGGCCCGGGGTTACATTTTGGTCGGAAAAATTGGGAAAAAAAAATTTTTATGAAAGAAGTGTTATTTTACTTATTTGCGTTCATTACTAAGGATACGTGCAATAAAGCAGGACACGTACCCCCAAGGGGAGGTCGGAGGTTTTAAATGTGAAAAATACAGATGAACTTTTTCACGAAATTGATAATGGGTGTGTAAAAACCAAAGAAGAATATTAGTAGTAGTTTTAAAATTTTGTAAAAACCAAAATAAAAAAGTTTCCCAGAAGAAGAAATGGGGTTTTGAATACGGAAAGTAAAGATAAAACGAGATTAAAAATTTTATTACTTTTACAAGAAATTAAAAAAAAATGTAAACATCTGAAAATAAAAAAAGTTGGTAGGTTTTTTTATTATTATTAAAAAAGTAAATTAAAAAGGAGCATCCGAAATGGATAAAAGAACGTGGAATTTAAAAAAAGGAATAAAAAATTTAGAAAAAGAAATGGTAGTTAAAGGGAAAAGGCGAAAATTTTTAAACTTTAAAAAAAATGGAAAAAAAGTTTTATTTAAAAAAAGGGTGAAGGGCTCTGTACGCCAAAAAAGGCCCCAAAGGGAAATTTAATGATGAATCATGAGGGAAACATGGCGCCCTTTTTGACAGTCGGGACTTGATATGCCGATCCACCGTATAACCCGGGCCCATTCCCCCCCGCAGACTTTTTAAAAACCCAAAATTTAATGCACGGAGATGCCGACGGTTTTTTGGGGGTAGAGAAGATTAGGTCAAAGGTCGAGGCCCCGCGTTTGCTAGGGAAAAGGGGTTTTCGGAGTCGCTGGAAAAAGGAGAAACGAGAGGGAGAAGAGACTTCGAGGGGAAAATTGTTCCAAGGGGAAAAATTAATAAGGGGTTATAGGAAAAATTAATTTTTTTTAAAGCGTTTTTTAAAAAGAAGTGTCTCAATTTTGGGAAAAATTCCCCCAAGGGGAAAATTTTGGGGGAGTAAAAGCCCTATAAAAAGTTTATGAAATTTTGATGGTCGTCACTTTTTGGGGGAAAAAAAAAGATGGCCCCAAAAATAGGTTGAAGAATGGGGGAAAAGCATTGTAATAACTCTTGTTGGTTTTTATAACGGCCCGCCTTTGGGGTCTACCAAGAATATTTTACATTTTTTTTTATAGTGTTGGAGGGCCCGTGGGGGGGGCTGAGATAAAGAACAAAAGTAGATGAAATATTGGGTGTATTTGTCTAAATGTGTTCCCCCTTTTAGGTAATTTTCGTCATTGGGGAGTCCTTTAAAAAGGACTGTTGGAAAACTTCTTTATTGAAAGGGTTTAGAATAATTTAAGGGAGATGAAATGAAAATGGGGGTTCATTGAGAAGCAGCTGGGGGTTTGGGGGTTTTTTCAATTTTTTGGGGAAAATTTTTATCCTTTTTTGTTATGAAGCAAAGGGTTAAAATGAAATTTTTCCCATTGTTGTTGCAGTTTTTGAAGTTTTGAAAAAAAAGAGAAACAAAATGATGGATCAATGTTACCCCATCCATCAACCCTTTAATTAAAAAAAAGGAATAATTAAAAAAAAAAGGATGTATTTTGAATTTTTTTGAGAAGGAAAATTGATTTTTAGTGAACAATTTAAAAAAAAGCTTTTGTATTGCTTAAATTGTATTTTGAATTCATGTAAAAATGCCAAAGAATTTACATTAGGGGTAAAAAGCCATTTCTGTAAAATTAGATATTTGACAATTAAAAAATACCAGGCAAAAGGGAAAGGTTTAAAAAACATAATTTTTGTAAAAAATCGGGGGGAACGAAACTGTTTGGGGGAAGGCAAAAACCCGGGGAACGTAATGATTGAGACACCAGAAAAGGGTTTTTAATTTTTAGGGAGATAGTGGAAAGGGGACAAACCCGGGGTTTGGGGGATTGTAACAGGGGACTTTCTTTAATGATGAGTGACATGGACCCCCGGGAAATTTATGAAACTGGAAATGGTTGTTTGGGAAAAAAAGTTGAGGGAAAATATTTGGGGGGTCATTTTTTCCCTCCGACAAAGTTGACTATTGGGATGTGTTGTTGAAAACATTTATTATTATTAGTTTGTGGGGCCCCTTTTGGTTGAAAAAAAATGAACATTGTGCAAGAAAAATAGTTTTTAAAGAAGGAATTGAAAGTGCATGTATTAGCAGAAATGAAAAAATTTTTAAATTTAAATGAGGAAAAAAACTTTGTGTTCGTGGCTTTATGTGGGAAACCCTATCAGAAAAAATTTCTTAATTAAAAGCTCAAAAGAGGGGGTGGGAACCTTTATGCTGGGAGAAATTGTTTTAAAATATATACAGTAAAACCCCGGGATGTTCCTTCAATTTTCGTTTTTCCCCCCCATTTCCCCCATTTCTGTTTTTTCCCATGGGTTTTTAAAATCTGGGAATGTTATAAAAACCCCCCTTTACGTTAGAAATTTTGTTTTCCCCCCAATTAAAAAGTTTGCTTGCCCAAAACAAAGGTTTTTCCGGGTTTTTCTGCGGGCGCGATTTTTAAATCCCCTCCCCTTCGGGGGGTGCCGTTTTAGGGGGAAACTTGTCATTTAGTACCAGCGCTTTTATTGGGGTTAGGGGTTATGATAGTGCGAAAGTAAGGGGAAATTTTAAAAAAAATTTCAGTGGGTGGAATTTGGGGGAAATTTAGCGTAGAAGTGGGGGTACAATGGAGAAAAAAAGAAAAAAAGGAAATTTTTATTGAACAGGAAAAAGGAGATTTTAAGAAAGTGGGAAATTTTTCCAGGGCCATGTTCAAAAAGTTGGGAAATTTTTTTTTCAACTCTAAATATAACGTGAAATTGAAAATAATCGAACAAGAGGAAAAAAAGTGCGGACAACAATCAAAAAAAGAAAATAAGGAAAACTCAAAAATGAGAAACTGGAAGAGATATTAAAAAAAACATCCATATTAAACCCAAATT
>CAXIVR010000153.1:0-33808 GCA_964035755.1 Teleogryllus oceanicus | reverse complement strand
TTTGGAATAAATCATTGTGCTTTATACTAGGTGCAATTGTCGCATTGTTACATGACCCAGAGCCCATCTGCAAGAAAGAATACTTGACCCTTTACAAATTTATTGTAGAACAGGACTGAACGCTGGTCCGTCATAGTTGAGCCTGAACAGTCAGACTTGCAAATATAAGTAATGTATTCTGGGATTAACTAACAAGGAATGAGATATGTTGTACAAATTGAAGACTGTACTGAGAATCATTATTAGTTGAGGGGAATAAAACTAATGACTTGAACAATAAACTGGTGATAATTTTAAGAATATAACAATTGATACAGGAAACATTGAAATAAAACAGTACATGCGCAGCTGTTTACTGGGAAAAAGAGTAGAAATGTAATACTGTCATTTATATAAAGGTAAATACTGTTGAGGAAATATAAAGCAAATTATAGAAATACACGGGCAAATGGTAATTGTGGAATGTAAATGTTATTTAGTTAGATGTGTATCTGGTCAACTAGAAATTATATGAGTAACGCACATGTATGTGAAAAGGGAAACAATGTATAATTATAATGTTTGTTGAATACTATGTGTGCATGATACATACTACAAATAAGTGAATTGTTTCAATATTGACAAAGCAAAGAATTGTAGAATTTGTAGGAGTCAACAATGCACAAGAGGAATTAATATTTGGTAACTGGCATGCATCATTTATACATGTTTACAAATTTAATTGTAGAATAGGATCTAATCGCTGGTCCGTCACAATATATATATATATATATATATATATATCAGATTGTAACTATCATTGATTAAAAATAACACGTATTTTTGTTATTACTGTTCAGCGTGCAGTGCCCTAACTGTGCGACCTAAATCACTTCAGACACATCTACGCCGCTCCTTTAGTCGCCGAGCAAGGGGGTGGTACGATAACGCCTCCGAAAACCCCTCTAGACCACCGACCAGGTCTATCGCGGTGGCGCGATGATCTGCCCGTGTTTGTTTGTTGGTATAAAAGGAGAGAGAGCGTCTGGAAAATCGGCATCAAAATTACCGACAAGACGCGTAATCGATTGAGCAATATTATTTTCATGGCACTTCATTGCACAATGTCTTCCAAAATTTCGAAACCGAACATTCATGAAAATTGGGGGAAGAGGTTCGGCGCTGAGACGCGCTGAGGCAGACAGAAGTGGGAGGTCTTTGACAGAGAGGCGGGGACGTCGGTCGTGTTGGACAGAGGCGGGACGCCCATGCTGTAATGGTGTGGAAGGGGGAGGTCTTTGACAGAGAGGCGGACGCCTGTCGTGACACAGAGGCGACGCCTACGTTACGGGTGTGACGCGGAGGTCATCTGATAGGTTAGATATGAAGTAGTATTGATTAGAGGTGATTGTGGTATTATTGCACCGCGTGTCATTAGATTGAAAAAAAGAACTTATCTAAAGTGGTAATGTTATTTGTTTCTCTGCTCGTTTACGCTCGCGCCGTATCGTGTTACGCGATTACGAAAAATTACGATCTGTCGTCACCGATCTGTCGTCAATCACTACTGACGTCCTAGCTGATGTCGTGGTTAACTACTTAGAATACAGAACAGAGGAATCACCCTCCACCCCTCAGCGCGCCGTCCAAGAAAGGAGTCACAAAGGTCTGCTCGAGGCTGTTCACCCCAGCGCGTCCTCCTGCCGCAGCGGTGATTCTACAATCTGTCGAGTCACAGACAAACAACATCTATTACGCCCTTCAGGCTTACCTGGACTGCTGTCAACATCTAGAAGGTGCAGGCCGCGCATTGGCCCCCTTTCTTTTATTTGTTAGCGCATTCTTTTGCTTTATTTATCGGTAATTTGATCGTAATAGTTTTAAGATTACAAAAACAAGGTTTAAAAACTGAGCTCAGATAATAAATGTCAATTTATCATTTTAATTTCTACAATTTACATTTTTTGTCTTAAACTTCTTCACTGACTCACGCAGCCATCCGTCCACAATCAAATTTCAGGCTCTACCCGTCACCTGATACTGGCACCACAGCAGGTAGGTGGGGTGTCAAATTATTTTCAAGGGTCAGAATTAGTATCTTGATACCTAGTAAAACGCCTCAACTTAATTATCTTAAAATACATTTGAATTACTGCATTACAAAATGACAACAAATTTGAATCTTTTATACACATATTTGTTGGATGAAGACGTTAGCATGAGGTTAATTTATTTGTGGACTGTTAACATACTGTTGATTTGTACTATTTCAGGAGTTAACTATTTTGCTTGTGTTGTGGAAAACTGCAAAGGCAATCAGAAAAAATGTAAATCGTAAGGTTATTCAAAATGCTGACGAATCGGGGTAGACGGGAGGACACGATGCCTGATCAGTTCAGGCATGAAATCACTTAAGTGATCCATATTCAATGAAAACAAGCAGAATTATAATAAAATCAACTCAGAACCAGATTTAAGCATATGGGGAAATGACGAGAAACACTAATGATTCAGAACATGAAAATAGAAAGATTTGAGGATTAGATAACTGTTTAGATAACCAATCCGCAAACTGTAAAATTAAGAGAACATCATGAATCGGATCACTGAAACCAACTGAGGGTAGGTGTGAGAAATTGAGAAATAATTGTTAGAAGTAGGCTAAGAATTGGGAATTCAAGGACTGAAATGAAAGAAATTTAAAACCTAAGGTCTGAAATTCACTCAGAAATTACGAGCAGGACACAAAATAGAGGTGCCAGGAGCTGCAACAAAGCATTGCAAGCATGGTCTGAATAACGGCACCACTGGTTGGAGCCACAACCACTAGTTAGCCAAATCTACTGAAAGGGAGAGAAATTGAAAAGATAGTGATAGGTGAGGAGTTCTAGAAAGGAAACTAAACTAAAGAAAGAAATAGATAAAATGTGATTAACTGGTAAAGAAGAAAATAAAAGAAATGGAAATCATCCACCACAACGTATTCAATTTGGATTAAAATTCGTGGCCTCAGAATCTTGTTTCTGGGAAATCGACGAAAATCCGTTTTGGATCAAAGAAAATTATGACTTGATAAAGTAAATCATTCACTTAAACTAGACGAGGCAGAACTTACTGGGTAACGCTGCACACTGGCTCACTGTTACCACTTTGCAGATTCTACGAGGAATTCCGAACCTGCTTTTTCACGTTCGGAGAAGATACATGAGTTCGAGAGAAAATTGAGAGGATGGGAGGTTAAGAAACTAACTATACGATTACTATGGAAAATTTCAATATTAATCCATGATCTGACGACAGATGATAAAGATTATTCATTCTAACCGTACACTTTCCTACTTACGTGCAAAACCTATTAACAGTGTAATGACGGACACCTTGATTATTTTCTAAGAATTGCTATGCAATTTTCTGATAGGAAAATGCGGTCAAACCTTTATGAAGAGAATTGGACTGAAATTACAGAGCGCCTGAGGAAGTAATCGGAATAGGCAGTCAGCGCTGTGGATGATCAGGGCTGGAGAATGGGGAGAATCTGTCCATACCAACTAAATGACCGTACACACAACTAGAGACATATCAGGACTCCATAAGACCGAGTCTGTCAAACTAGAACTGTTTGGGCTTGCATCTGTTCCAAAACAATCATTCAGAGATATCAATATTCACACTGTGTCAGCCAATTATATTTTTTTGACCTAAATGATGACTTGAATGAACCTGTCAGAGAAATCGAGCGAGAAACGTCCAATGTGGAGTTCTCTTATTGAAAATCTAGGTTCAAGCTTTGATAGATACTGGCAGAAATTTAGTGTACTTAGGAAGTTCTACTAAAATTATTGTTAGCGTATTCAATACATCCTATTTCATTATTAAATGTTTGTTATTGAGTAGAGAAAAAAGAACCACTATTATGCAGGCTTTGCTTTAAAATCGGGGAAATTTTATTTGATGCTGTTTGATCATAGAGATCTAATTACACGTAATACTTGGGGTTACTTTACGGGAAAGAATGAGAAAATTTTTCTAGAATCTGTGAGTTTGGTGAGAATAGGGAAATTGTAATTATGACGACGTGATGATAAATAGAAATCGGTACGATGCAACTGGAGTATGGGGATGATGAGGCTATGTTGCACATAATGACTTTTCTGACATGACACCCAGCTGCAAAGAATGCTTCAGCCATGTAATGTTTTGATCGTCCTGTATGTCCTATTAAAGACTTTTGCTTTGAATCTGTCACCATGATTCACCTTTTAAATGAAAATTATCCTATTCCAGCAGTCGATGAGGGGGCAGATCAAACTGTTAAACTATGTGAAGAGGGTATAATTGAGACTGTACAGCTTATTTGAACCTAATAGCGGCAAAGCAGACGGGGTATGGACGGTTTATTTGATTGATCAACAGGTTACTTATCCCAGAAAACGAGGCACTTAGAACTATGTTCTAGAAATGACAAACAGATTTTTCATTTTGATTTTTAAGTCTGTATTGGCAAATTTCAATTCACCAGATGATAGAAAATTCATGGATTTTGTAACGTTGATGACAACTGAAAGAATGCTAAAGAGGGGGGCCTTTAAAGAACCTCACTACTTACGTAGGTGACAGCACTCAGACCCCTTTAGAGTTAGTGGGATCAGCCTGCTGGATTATTCTATAAATTTTTCCCACGTCAACACGGTTGGAATGATTCTGTGCCCAAACAAAGTTTAAAAGACTTGGCTGGTTCAGAAGTACACTTTACACCTATGACCATTTAGTTAAAACTATTCGTAGATTTTATTTAAACCACTGATTGATAACCCTGACATAATTCTTCATTCTAATTCTAACAGTTTATGGTCTTCAAAATGCTGAGAAAAAATTAAAGAATTTGATTTAATTATTTATTCTTGATTAAATAGTAGTTAATAGTTCTTTTGCTTTATTTAAGTAAAGTATTGCGCAAATTTTTTCTGAATAATAATGTTGATCATTTTCTTAATTATCACTCAGTTATAACTAGAATATTTATAACGTTTTTTTGTTTTTTTAACGAGATAAAACCTTAATTTTCAAATTAAATTCTTCAAACTGAACATCAAACACTCAGAAGACGGTCCATCCAGCGAGGCAATGACAAACCATTGATTAAAAATACATCGGCTTTGTTATTACATCCATGCAGCTTCAACCGGGTGCGGGACCAACCACTCGTATCATTATCTACGCGCCCTTAGCGTCATGGGGTGTAGTGTTTATAACGCCTGAAAACCTCAGGGACCACTGACTAGCTCACGCGGGCGGGCGCGGCGACCGCTCGGTTTGTTTATGGAAGCAAGAGAGAAGCGTTCTGTACCTAACAAATTACCGACAAGACGCGTAATCATCGAGTACATTATCGCGTAGTAACTGGCCAGTAACAACACGTCTCCAAAATCGTAGAAACTTGAACATCTATGGAAACAAAAGAACCTGGCGCCAGACGCTGAGGCAGACAGAAGCGGGAGGTCTGGCCAGAGGCGCGGGACGCCGCCGCGACAGAGGCGACGCCTGCGTTGTACGGTGTGCGGGGAGGTCTTTGACAGAGGCGACACTGCCGCGGATACAGAGGCGGGACGTGGCACAACGGGTGGACGTGGCGTCATCCAGTTGTGTAGGCTGATAGCGCTAGCGCAGCAAGGATTAGAGTGATTTGTGTACACGCACCGCGTCATTAGATTGAAAAAGAACTTATCTAGTATGTTATTTGCTCTCTGCTCACATGCCTGGGCATGTGTATCGTTACGATTACGAAAATTATGATCTACGTCACTGATCTGTCGTCACTGCTACCGTTGACGTCCCAGCTGGATGTTGTTAATCTGCCTCTTGAATGGAGAAAGAGAGGGAATTCACCTCCACCCTAAAGGGCGCCGTCCAGAAGAAAGGTTATTTCAGCTGTGCTGCCTGTTTGAGGCTGTTCACCCTAGCGCGTCCTCTGCCGTGCTGGTGATTCTAATAACTGTCGAATTGATGACAAAACATATTCACATGCCCTTCAGCTTACCTGACTATTGTCAACATTCAGAACATGCATGCGCATTGGCCCCTTTTTCTATTTGTTAGCGCATCTCTTTTTTGCTTTATTTGTTTTGGCAATTTGATCGCATTAGTTTTTAAGATTGCATAAAAACAAATAAGGGTTTAAAAATCATCAGATAATAATGTCAATCATTTTAATTTCAATTTATACTTTGTTCAAACTTCTTTCACTGACTTCACGTAGCCATGTCCATCCACAACCTAAATTCTGCTCTACCTAATACTTGAGCTAGCTGAATATATATTAGGTATGGGGCGTCGCATGGATATATATTGTAATACGTAATGCCCTTCCGACTTCGTCATTGCACGGAGTTCGTGATTCACTTGAATATTCTGTTCCTACTTTATTGTAAACGATATGCCTCGATGATTCGAAATGGAAGAATCGTCTCTTGTAAATGATACGAAATGCCTTGCAATAATGAACAACTTTAATAAAGAAACCGTTAATAGTACAATACTGGGGATGTTTCAAAATTGGTTCCAGTCAATTAGTAAACGAAAAGAAATGGTCGAATGTGCTTCCATTTCAAATAAACAATTTGTGTTCCATTGAAAATGAACAGTGTACCATTGACTGATTACAGGCAAATAAAATTTTAGGTCTCTCAATCGTCAAACTTTAAATGAATGTCTATTTAAAATGGAATTCGAATACACAATTGTCTACATACATGCGTCTAGAAATTTGCAAATGCAGTCATTTCATAATTGCTCGTTGCACATTCAGAATGTCTATTCCCACTTGAGATATGGTAATATTCTGGGAAATACTCCTATAGCTCCTAGACTTTGATTACAAAACGAATTGTATTGAATAATAACCAAATCCCACCCACGGATCTATGTGTTTCTTCATTAATCTAGAATTCTACCACATGTTCTACATTCTTTATTTACGTGATTCATGTTCTTTCATTAATCTAGAATTCAATAATTCTGTCTGTTTATTCACGAATCAGTATTTTTTCAAAAATGACTTGGTCATATGGAATATATTTTCAGAAAATGCTATGCTCATTACTATACCAACGAAATCTATACATCAGACGGTATCACAGCCCATATAAAAATTCATACACAGATAACATATTTATAACACTTGCCAGATGATATTAAACGACAAATCTGAGTGAAAAGTTTAAATCCAAGTGAAAATCGTTTCTGCTATATAATTGTTTCATACTATTAGAGACTATACTGAGCATCACAAGAAAAGAACATTAATTTTAACAATGATACAATGCACATTACCACTGAACTGTATAAATGTGTATAAACAACTGTACAAGTATTACTGTAGTCTCTGGGCCAATGACTCTCATCTGATCAGGTTTTCATCCAGTTTCCTGATCCATTGAGCAAATGCTGAGATGGCCTCGATTTGCTTCTGACATAAATGACTTACTTGCAATATTCTAGAATTCAGTGGAAATATAATTGAATTTTACCTAGGCTGTCGCAGAAGCACATCTAAGGACAATGGACAGAGCCAAATTATTGCCTTTACTTGTGCTGATTTATTATATGTGAGTCTTTTCAAAAATTTGAAAAGGACTAGTGTTGACTGTAGACTTAAAATGTGCACACCTATCTACTTTTCCTATAGCACGTCAGCATGCAAAGGCTTCATGTTTTTACGTAAATAGCAATAAATTATAGTCTCTGTCTGATCTCCCTTAGCAAAGCCGTTTCAAAGGAATGAGACTAGACGTACAAATGAATTGTCTGAAGGCTTTAGGGAATTTGTTTCAAGCATTTCGTAATTGCTACCTATGTCTGTCGCGTGAAATGGATCACTGAATATTTCTGTTCTTATAAACCAACTTCCTGAGGGAGTGCTCATTGAAGCCTGTGAATTGGTCGGTCATCGTTCTTGATGTTAAGTGACCAGTCCACTTTCCTTTCGACGCGCAGAATGTTTGTTGGGGTGGATTTTCCGAGCACTCGCCTGTTTTTCCAATTCTGTGTCTTCCCATACTCAAAACCATGACGGCGGCCTCTATCACTTAGTGGTTTTCATCTCCCGTCCGGGATGTCTATCTAGCGGAACAACATAACACAGGCGAGAAACTAGGGGTCACCATATGGCAGCATATGCGGCCTGTAGGCCCGTAAATTCTCTGTAATTTGTAACTCGTAGCAATGTTTGAACTTATCCGTCATTGAACTGAGCACTCGATCTAAGAACTTGTTTAATTCCACATGACTTATACATGTTCGGTTATCAAACGAGGCTGGTCGACTCTGCCCTTTCCAGTCAAGTAGCAGATTTTGTTGGGGGTAAAGGTGGTTGATAGCAGTCACACACAACTCTCAGCCAACGGTAACATAGGTGATATCAACGTCCCCTGTGGGCGATATCGGACTATGTGCAACAGAAGGGATACTACTCAGACACAGCTGATTTCTGTGCCGCCATAACCTCCCTCCTTGTGCTGACGGCAACGATAGATGACACTTACTTCACTCACCTGGGCCACATAGCATATATGCAAATTGCATAGGGGTACCACTTAATCTCCTGAATATTTTTCTGAAGAGGCAAATGAATTTGTGCTAGTCACGCTCTAAACCCTACTTCAGGGGTCTGTCTGGCTCTAGACGACACAATCGGTGCCCTAGTTTCTACACTCTAGATGTTTGTTGTTTCAGATGGTAATGGATTCCAACCTAGAAACCTCAGAGTACTGGAGTTACTTAACCCGTGTCTCAGATTTTGTTAAGAAGATAGAATACAACGCGAGATGACGCTGAGGACAATACTAAGAGTGATGATTATGTGCTTGCTGCAAGATACCTCACTGCGGCACGCTGCCCACTCCGTCGGCTGTCGCCTCGAGTGTGGAGGGAGGGCAGAATATGTGGTACGAAGGCAGATAAGACAGTGATGCTTCAGGTTCAGGGCGTTCATGGTCAACCTGAGGGCAACCATGGACTGCTGGCGATCACACGTTCATGAAGGCGAACGAGGACACTCTCCCACCCACGTACACTATATACGCCTGTCCACTTCCTTCTTGCTTTAGCTAACATTGCCCACTCATATATGGGGGCAAATGCAGCGACAGCAGCGTACCTGGTGGAGTGAGGCGGGCATGGCATTCACATGCACCTGCGCCTCTGACGCGGGACACGATAGTGAGAAAGCCCATGTCACATTAATGGTAACCTAATGGTTCAAAGTCGCAAACTGAGCGATTCTGGCTCTTGAGATTAATATTTTGAACAAACTGCTGAAACATCAGATAAGGACGAAGATATTGATTCATTGTTTCTTGTTCTGAAACGTATTTCCATTTGTTACGAACGTTTTCGCAAACCTTTTTTCAAGCAAGAGCAACCGGTCTCGTGTAATTAGTCATCCGATGCGATATTATATTGTTTCATCGAAAATACTATTAAATTTTATAAACTGTTATATAATACAACGTTCGCATCACTGCCGCGCATCTGCTGCTCACAACATACACGTGATATGCCATCTCTGAAATAATATCACGAACCACTCACAGAAATTAACCTCATGTCATAAACATCATAACAAAATATAATATATTATAAACAATGATATCGCTAGATTTATCGTATTTATGCTATATTTAATTCTCTTTCTTTGAAAGTATCAAAATCCATTAATAGTATTTTAAGGAATACATTAACGATATGCATCACTAAGAAGGAAACTCAGTGTTGGGACGTGAGCCGAACCATAACTGTAAGCAAATACCACACCATGTTAGTAAGACTACATCGATCATATAACTGATGATAAAATGAACACAAATGGTTCCAATGTCAACTGATAGAATAACACCCACTTTAGCTCTCTGACAAACCCTGCACTTGAGAAGTAGGGGAGTACACGAAATAAGATAGAAGATAGCCTTGAAACTTGATGACTTTGCATCGCAACTTTGAAGAATAATACAATTATTACATTAGGGAAAGGAAAATTATAACCACTTAAAACCTTCAAGGCTGATATTAGTTATAATCTATATAGAAACAAATTTGAAGCGACACTTCCCATTTAAAGTAACATTGATTACTATCTCCTGTCTATCTTTCAAATGAACTAGTTTGACAACAAGGGCACGAGTAAGTGAACCTGTCTGGGGAGGCCTACTAACTGGTACAATACGTCAACGTACAGAGGAAGACGATTTCACAATAACGCACCAAATTTTCTGAAATAAATGGCAACTAAGGAATTGTGTGTCGTTGCCTGTAGTAAAACACTTGCTCGCAACTCTCATTTAAATGAAATAGTGTTAAAACTACGGATTTAAAACCGGTGATTTACCTTAATTAAAGAAACGAATGAGATGATCATTTCTACTCTGGAGAAATTGATGTTGATCAAAACTGTTCTGAATATATCAGCATCCACAAACCAATATCTGAATCTTATATCAATGTCGAGGAGTCTGAAAGAAAATAGAATGCATCACTTATTGTTACATTGTAAAAGACGTACATTTGAAACTTAGAATTGTTGTCCTGTGTTTTCTCATCCCATACCTTCCGCCTACTTGTAAATCTGAACTTTAATCAACTAATTAACTCCATTCGCCTTCGACCGTAAAATGTCCATATAACATTCGAAACTAATGATCCTCTCTTCATTCTTTCTGATTCGGCACCAGTAAACTAGATCTAGAGCATTGTTTATGGAAAGTACTGAAATGAATAAGATCTAGCGCTGACTCACATTTTATAACCAGATTGAAAACTGAACCATTAATTTCTAACCTTTATTCGCAGAGTTTGTCTAGAGCCAACAGGATACTGCACGCTGCAGCGCACCTAGGGTTTGGAGCTGATGGTGATGGCTCCCACTCAGCACAACACGTCTGCGCCATCAGTTTCCGTGGCCTCCACCCAGCCACACACCAGAACTCTGTAAACGGGCCATGGATAGCGCGACCCATCTCCCTTACACAATACTTCTACCTTCAAGGCCCCACACCATCACATATGTCGGGAGTTTAGAACTCAGCCCAGCCTGGGACAGTGCCCATTGGGGGAGATAATACTTGAGAGAGAAATCTCCTGCAAGTAAAATCCTAGAACAGTGCATTATCTCACCCCACATAAGAGATGGTCTCTGATGGCTGAAGGCTGCCTATTCATCTGATAACACATCGTAAAAAAGTGGTATAATCATGAGTTATAACACTATGTCTGCCTTCACAGTCCTACTTACATCTGACGTATTTAGTATAACAAATACATACATGAAGGGAAGACATTTAATATAAGCATAATAAATACAAATGATTCTACTTGAATCATTTATAGGTTGCTCGACGGCATGGGGAATGTGGGTGTCTAGGAACATTTGTCAAATTGTCGATTACAACAAGGAGGAATATAACGAAATATGTTTATGGAAATAAACGTTCATTAACAAATGCATGGTCTCTACATTTTCGACATGAAATACTTATTAGTTCGCATTTTATTATACGTACGACGTTTCGTCACATCTCGACATCGTTTATCCGCCGTCTATATTTTCACCGTCGCTGGTTAGTTTGTACAATTGTGGGAATGAAACATTTGCATTCGAAGAATGGCACCTAGTATACTCATATTGTTTAAAGATTGACTGTCCTGGTATCTGAAATGGTAGGAACTTATGGCGCCGAGAGAGCTGGTTCGACTCTATTAGGCAGATCCAACAGTTTGAACACCTGAAACCCCATTTAATTGTTTATTATACAGAAGTGACATGCACATGCGTTTAATGCCTATGAATGATTACTTGTGTCCATATAACAATGTTAGATATGGATGGGAAAACACTCATTGGTAGAACAGACATCTATAAATACATCTGCATGAAATACACTGTTTATTTACAGGAAAATGAAGCATGAAATACCAGATATTTATAAGGAAGATAAAGCATAAACCAATGAAAAATAACACTCATTGGAATGAGGTAATCAGATGTTTGTACCCTGCTGATCATCGAACAGTCATAATATTGAAATTTTTCTTTAGTTTGAGGAATTTTCCAGTAGCTTGTGACACTTTGAGATGCTTTACTTAGTTGAGTGATACATATCAATATCATATATAGTCGGTACAAGAGGTGTTACTGATTTGATATGAAGTTATGTTTTAAAATACTGCCCTTTACTAAAACATTTCATAACTGTTTTGCAGCCACGAATAGACACATATTTGGCACATGTATCGTAATCGGTAAAACTACAGAATACACCAACTGATAAATTTCTACAAGGAATTGAGCGTTATTCAATTCTCAAACGTGACGAGGGAAAGATGATCATGCCTTATACTCACATTTTAGAAAATCATCATATGATGGCTTAAGTCAGCTCTACAGTGATGGTTTTTGTGATAGAGGAGATTTAAGAAATGAACATAGTCCTGAAACCTGCTGTTACAATTGATCTATACGAACCAGATGTCTTCAAACTTGCACCAACAACCGAGGCAGACAAATGAATTATTACTACAAAATCAGTACAAAGTTGAATTTTTCATGAACTAGTCTTGGGACGTATAGTACCTAAATCGAGAGTTAAGTCAACTATTTGTTAAATAGCTAGAGAGTTAAAGGCTGGATATGTAAAAATTCAACTGACATGTATAATCAGTGGTATTGGACGAATCATTGAGTTAGAGATTTTTCTTCTTCGCCACAATGCACCACATCACAATAAAGTATCGATAACAAAATTAAAAACACATCTAATAGCACGATCAAAACGATAAATGCTTTTAAACATCGATGCGATGTGTTAAATCACGGTGTCGAAATAAAATTCGTGGGCAAATAAACGTAATTTATAGACCAAGGACAGTTTGAATAAATATTTAACTACTAGATTCATACGAACGGTAATTGTTCACCTACATATCTAGACTGGTCGAACTTGAGCTTGTCCCAGTTAAAGTGAAATCATTATGGGAGAGTCTGTTGGGAAACCCACAGCTGACGGTAGGTTTGCTGCCGATCTTCGCCATCCAGTGGGGAAGACCACCACTTGAGAGAGAAGATGCACCACACTGAACGGGACTAATGACCAGCAGCTGATGCCCGAAACACACGCCGAAAAATCAACTGAATCAAATTAAACTGATTAGACAAACTAGAAATAAATAAAATACTGAGCCTGAGCGCCCACAGTAATCTCGGGTGACACAGCTTCCTGTGTTTGCTGAAGAAAGAAGGTAAGAAGAGGGAAGCCTATAGTCAATGACATATGCCACTTCCAAAGGAAACACAAAGAAAGACGTACTAGTATAAATATCCTATACATTCTGTCTGAAGAAATATGGAGAGCCATGGTGCACTTCAACAACAGAACGTGGAACGACAGCCCTGCTCAGGCTGGCGCCAACTCATATTCTAAGAGATGGTGACCAATACAGCGTTCTGTTCAGCGTTGTCAAAGATGAAGCCAAACACTTGCTCAGGAGAGGAGGTAGTGCATTGCGCCCATCGAATGATTACTAAGCGCCTATCAAAATGACCATTACAAAGAACATTTTAAAGAACGATATTTATGGCCACATCGTAAAAATCATTCTCCTTCATTTGTTGATAGCCGTCGCACCCAAAGTCGTCAACAGAGGAAGCATTCACCAGTGTGCAGTTGAAATCACACACTGAAAGCGACTTAACTGCATTCAAACGAGATATTGTAGTTAAAAGCTTTCAACAATGTAGAATCATTTAAACAGCTACAACAAATATAATTTAAACCTGTAATAAGTATTGTAGTTCAGCTTGGTCACTGACCATTGTCCGGTCAGGGTTTTCGTCCGGTTTCGATTCTTTGAGTGAATGCTAGATTGAACCTTGTTTTGCTTCTGACGTAAAATGATCTGAGTTGTAGAGTGATAAACTATTTTATATAAATAAATTTTTCTGTTTGGTCCATGTTTCACTGTTGTTTCATTTTTCCTGTCTGTTGTCGCTTGATTCTGCTCTGGTCTGCTGCGCAAATGTTCGCTGTTGACTTAGTAACGCCAGACTTCAATGCGTCGAGGAATGAAGTCATGTCCGCTGGTAATAAAATCGACTTAGAATGATTATATCATTCTGCCTCAACAGCTCAAATGAAATTTATTGTCTGTGCATGACTCTAGAGTTAATCACAAAGTACCCAACTGTCAAACGCATGTTGTCGTGGCAGGTCGATTCCAATGAACGCACGGATGAATGATAAACCCAAGGTCAGGATAATAGCCCAACCATAGCTGACGCTCATAAATAGTTTTATAACACTGAGCGAATATTTCTAATCACTCTGCTGAGCGCTTACCTCTGTATAGAATTAGCTTGTATATGCTTGTATTAGCCACAGAACACACAAAACATGCCAGAATACACTTCCCATAGCACATTTATCATAGTTGAACTGTTTTATGTTAAACAAATAGGTGTTCAAAACAGGAATTTGTATTCAGCTCATCACAAGAAGGCAAAACAGCCAGTTTGCAGTTACTGGCCATTTATTTTCACTTTAACATGAGCAACTGTGTTACACTAGGAATCTTTGCCACTTCGCAATCTAAATCAAAAGAAATCTGGTAAATACCAATAATGACCAAACAAAATACAGTCTAAATTAAATGACTACGCAGCGAACCTGATATAGGAAACCTGATAGTGAACTAACGTCACTGGTCCAGTTTCAATACATTACACATAAACATGAAGATCTACATAGAACCCAAACTCAGTCGCAGTGAACGAAGAAGACTGAAAACCACCTTGACTTCTGTTATTAGACGATTAAGCATTGAGAGCTGAATGTTCTAATAATGCAACACACAAATGTACAGACTATCAATAGAGACAGCGACACTGAAGAACTGGCAGAAAAGACCACTCGAGAGAAGGATCTAGAGAAAGACAATGAAAACGTACACAATTGAAAAAACACCCATTTTCTGGCACAACAATATTGAATTTAGTCATGCTGACGAAATTGAAGGTTTCTCTGTAATAATAAACTCAATCATTTGAGAAATCGAATTCATTTTGACTTATCGACAGGTGAACTCTGAATCAAACATTTTGGTCTTGTAGTCTACTTAACGGAGAGCTTAACTGTACTATGTACGAGAAGATCATCATTAAAAATGAATTGATTATTCACCTGAAACACAGCAATCGCGTTCCTAACACTATCACTCTACCTTTGCAGCTCATCGATATCCAGCGCGGGAGTGCAAATTTAAGTCATCTAAAAATCAATCGATCCAATTAGGGAAACCATCACTACTAATGTTGGTATTGACGCATCCGATTACGCGTTAACGATTAGCGGCGGCCGGAATGGTGAACAGCGCCGAAAGAAGCACAGCCTGTCGCGGGGTAGTGCGATACTGAGCCACAGTTCATTCACTGCCACGCCCTGCCTCCGTGACGTCAGCGAGTGTGTGCTCTGCGCGAAAGGGCGGTCACCTGGGTGGGTGGGCAAAGGGTCAGAGAGTGAGGGTGGTGGTGGTGGACAGGGACGAAGCGCGCTCGATCCCTGGCTGCGGCTGCTGTCTGTGTGATGATGGAAGCAGGAGGCAATGACAGTTCTGAAGGTTGTTCATGACACGAAGCTCAAATGTCTTAATAGTCTACTAAAACTCGTGATGGGTGATGTCCCAGTCATGTTTCATCATGTTATGTAACTAGAATGTATCTTTCCCCACGTGGACATTGAAAATGTGGAAATGAATACTGATCTAATCATCTTCTCTATAAATTGAAATCGATTTGTTCATGTATCTGAAATCTATTTTGTTGATTAATTGATGACAACCTCTCAATGTATGGCTAAGTTTCTGCTTTGATAGGAAATCACATATCCTCAAGACGATCTGGAGGCTGATACAGGCATACTTTCCAGAATGAGACCAGGCACCCATGGTTCAGCTCCTTATACTGTACTCTAGGTCCTTCATCTGAACCATCTTCCAACTTTCCTGATTTTGACTCGTCTCTACACTACTCTTCAATACATGTTTTTATCCCTTCACCACCCAATTTAACTACTCATGACTGTGCTGTACTTAAAAACCACACTCATTTCCATCTTGTTTCTATACATCATACCTTATCTATTCTAGTTACTTATATCACGAGCATTCACTGTGAAACTCGTCGACGGCACGATGTCCTGAGCTACAATACAAGTCGAGAGACAGCACTGAAAGAGAAATAGAGAAATAGAGGGGAGATGTTATGAATGAGTGAGGAAAAGTGAGACTGAAGAGAATATGAGAAAGTTGATATGAATGAGTGAAATGATGAAAGTTTGCAATGTGCATGTACACTCAACACATCAAAATGTTCATATGCTTTAATTTTCCTTCACAGATCTGGTTTGTTCAGTGGCAGCTGTGTGGAATTTAGAGTTGGTGCCAGTGGATGCGACATCGATAATAAAACATATAGATGTTCAAAATTAAACATCGACAAAGCATCGATTAAAAAACTATGATGTTTATGCATTGATGTGATGTTTTGAGTATTTAGTAACTTAAAATAAAATAAATGACCTACAGACTGTGTTTATTAACTTGTGATAAAGATTTTTTGATTTATTACTTCCTTCACACTATGTCTTAAGGACGTTATTTGTATTATATTGGCTTCTAGGATATGACTCATCCTAAGTCAGTACATTCTGAAACTTTTATTGGTTTTGATTTATAGATTGCTCATGATTAAGATGGTACAGAGCAAAATGAGGGTGCCGTTAAGGAGGTCTGTTTATCTTTCAATCTTATATGATCTGTAGATCATGTGCCTTAGCTAATTTTGCAGCAGGGAAGTACGGCAGGTGGTTAAAGAATTATGACAGTATTTTATTGTCTCTAAATTTGGTTTGTTTGTTCTGTTTGATTTGTCGGTTGGGAAGGAACGATATGACAGAGTTATTTCAGACATTACTGAGAATACTAAGTTTGTTGATGGAGCCAGGCACCACCTACCAAGCAATGTAGAGATGGTTGTAAAATAACTGGACTGAAGACATGTCTGCATCAAACTTAGGTGAACGATGACGAACATGTGATAAATTGAAATTTAATTTTGTTTGTCACACATGGGTTTCAGAGTCTTTATCGAAGAGCACTGAGGTATTTTATAGGAGGTGGGTCATGATTTGTCTGGATTATAATTTGAAGGATTTGAGGTATAAAGAGGTTTATAGATTTTATGTGGATTAATTCTAATCACTCTGAGTCCATTCTACAGTTATTCACGCTCTCTGTAGGTGATCCTTACACAGAATATCAGTTTAGTGTAAATTGCTGCATCATCTGTGTATAATACAACTGGCTACCTTTCAGATTTGGAACAATATGCAGAAAATATTAAATAATGTGGAGAGACAGTTGATCCTTGAATATTTATGTTGATTTGAACACCTTAGCGGACATGTTTATCCATCCCAGTGATAACATCTGAGGAAGGAAATGCCAAATTCTATTAACAATCAGAATGAGAATGCAATTTATACTGAGACCTCTACAACTTGTCGTAGGTACGGTCTATGTCTATGAGTTGATGTTGCCTTTCGGGTGGAAACCAGGAGCTATGTCTCTGCTAATCTTAATAATTGGTGCGATGTTGAAATGATTTGTTTGAAACTGAATTGAAATGAACTGTATTTGAGATTGTTAGAAATTATTGAGCCTCCACAATTGGGGCTTCTCAAATATTTTAGAGAATGGGAAGGAGGCTGAGTCTGTAATTTGTGGACTTTAGGATATTTCTGTTTAGCACTGGTAGGATCATAGCCTTCTTCCACTTTAGGGAAGTAATTGAGCCGTAAAGTAGCATTAGACTGTTATAGCGTACTATGTTTTGTTTAGTATTTAATGCAGGTTGCTAATTTCATCTATTCCTGAGATTTTCCACTTCATGTGTTTGATTATATCTTGAACTTGAAGGTGATATATTAGCTAAAGGCAACAGGGTTATCTCTTTTAAAGAAATCTCATTTGGTTGTTGGGGTGAGTGATAATTGGGAGGGTTTATGTTTCAGTTGATGATAGCGTCTGTCTTCGTCTGAGAACGCTGATGTTCACTTTAATGGCGGAATTATGGATTTGTCTGGATAACTGCTTATCAAGGACCATAGATGTCCTGAGGTGGGTGGAATTTTGAGGTATGTCGGGAATTGTCATCGAATTGGTCTAGTTGTTACTGATTATTCTTGTAAATTTATTTAGTTTGTTTAATGTCCTCTTCTGTAATTCTACAGTATCTCAAGTTATTTTTGATCAATTAAGTTCAATATTTGAATCAATTAATATTTAGAATTAGGCAGCATTATCGTAGATTATGTTTTACCGCAGAAATTATGGATTTTGTTAGATTATCTATCTTGAGTGATTTCTGATGGTGGTAGCTCTTGAGGGAATTTGTGAAGATATTCACTGGTTGAGAATTTATTCAGTTGGTAATAATTTCTCATTGAGCCCACTCTTTGGACATCTGTGATGAGAGTATATCACTGATTGTGGTCGAACTGTCTTATAAAACACTGTGATGATAGTTAATGTCCTTTGATAAAGTGATATCAAGAGACTGACTATATTTAATTGAGGGAATCTTGTTGGTCTGTTAGACCTAATATTGCCATTGTTATTGAACCAAAATCCTGCAGTTTTTTGGCCCTGATATCGTAACGTTACAACCATGTTGTTTTTATGCTGTTCAGTTAGATGGTGGACAGTTACTTTGGTATCACAAGGTTTTGAAATGCCTAATTGGAGGTTTATGAACAAAGTATTTCAATTGATGATTACGACTTAATTTACTCGACAAATTCTGGGTTAATGAGAAGGGAGTGATTTGTTCTGCTCACTTGGTTTGTTCAATAACATTACACCTAATTGAAGCAGCATGAGATGATAATCTATCATAGCGATAACACTGAAACCAGGATACAATCTTCACTGGGATTAAAATGTGTGTTTCTGATGTGCAATGCACCACATTGTAGATGACGTGTTAGCCTTTAATGCTTTCTAAGGTCGACGTTGCTTCATTCCAGCTAGATATTTTCGAGAAGCCATTCATTGAAGGTCATGTTCTAACCATTCAATCATTTTGCATTTGGGAAATAATAGTGTTGCAACTGTTATACTACACACTATAACCAGCTACTTAATTCATGTTAGTCAGTGTTTGAATCTCTGCAATGCTTATTTGTATCACTTGTCATTGCATGTGCAATCTAATTATGTAGCACAATCTAGTCGCATTAAACATGATCAGTACTTTCTAGTGTTCGTTAAATCTACAGCAGGACCATAGAGGTCTCTGTTTCACTATGTCTTGTTACGCTTGTCACTAACTAAAATGACACCATCATATACTCTTCTCTGAATAAGCAGGTATACCATAAATTATAACGTTGTCGATAGCACTGAAAGAATTGACATTTCATCACAAAATTTTCTGTATTCTGTATTTCCACGTTACAAAGTTCACTGATAAAAGTCTCACATGAATAGCAAACTGTTTTTGGCTACTTTTAATATCAATAACTAGAAGGAGACACTGTTGTCATACATTATGAATGAATAGAATTTATGCTTATAATAATGGCAAAATTATTTCATGATTGTCTAAATTTGCACTATATGAACTTATTGGCATGTTGTACTACATACCTTGTTCATGGGCTGAATCGAACCTTTCCTTGTTTGAACTAAAGCACATTGCTGCTGCTTTAGACTATGTTCAGGATGCGTCGATGTTCAGCTGCATGAATACTGAAGTGAAGAAAGAACGCATCATCGACAGATGAATCCTGCCTGTAGAATTCACTGCCGTTGGGATTTTCATTGGTCATCCCAGCAGTCAATGGACTAGCACTAACTCCAGAGGTTTCAAGCAGTTTCAGAGGCATGCACGCACCACTTTCAGATAACAAGTTGTACTGTTTGTTATTGTTGTCTTTAATGACATCAAACATGAATATCACTAACATACTGTTTAAAAAAACACACACAGTTAAATCACATCGCCCAGCCACCATTACCATAGAAGTAAATCGAACCAAGACTACTATGGAGCGATCTGACCAGCTGTGGTCAGCAGTAGAATGTATCACTTCGAACCAATTATTTGTAATTTTGGTGGGTCTACTACTGGATTTTGCCCCATCATCATTCCAGGTGCCATTCATCGTCGTCACAGTATTTATTTGACAATTTCTCTAACTTTTACTTCTAGCAATCGAATTACTTAAGAATATTAAAGAAGAGTAAACATCAGACTTTCAACAAAAAGCCATTGGAAAATTCGTAGCTGTTTCAAGAAAAGGAAGGATTGCTAATATTTATTATCGCGAAATTTAGTATCTTTCATAGAATCATGAACTATCGAAAACCTTGATTTCAAGTAATTTAAAGTAATCACCACAAATGTAATAACGATACAAACTAATGAATAACCATATGACGAGAGGTATTTCCAAAATAAATTTTGTAATTTAAAAACAAAATAATACACCAAAATGAACTTATGTCACATTACAGTACATTAGCACTAATGAACTGAAAAATGAGAAAAAGTCAGCTGTTTTGAGAAATGGCGTATGAGTTAACTGAGTTCATTTTCAGAGAAAACTGTTGAGTTTTCGAGTATCTTAAATTTTGAAAGCAAAAGAATACCCAATATGAACTTACTATATAAATAAGTGCAATTGTAATTATCTATTACAAAATTTGAAGAAACAATTGGTACCATTTGAGTAAATTGATGTTTCTGAAATTGAATTGACCCATTGTTACAGAATAATTAAGAATTTGAACTTATTGATAATACGTACATGCTCATAAATGGGTACATTAGAGGAAACCATCTACCTAAACATACTGACGGGAGAGGTGTACAATGAAATTATACTTTGAAATACACTTTTAAAGAATGTATAATGAGAGTAATTGAGATGCGCATAGAACGTCAGAGACTTCTGCAGTAATGTTTTACATTTCCTGGTGTGGACTGGTACAATTTTCTGTCTGTTGTCCTTCTGTCTGTTTAGACAAATGCAGACTAAAAATTATTTTGAAATTGAACTGATTTAAATAAAGAATTAATTATTTAAATATTAAAGAAGCTATAATGTCGCTTAAATAGCAATTTAATGAAAATTTGATGTTGTTTAACTGATTGAGACATTGAATATGCGAATTTGATTATTCTTTCATTGAGCTTGAAAATCCCATTTACATACATTTGAATTAATTCTAACAAATGAAATAATGTATACAAATTGACTGAAATGTGCAATATAAGGAGATATTTAAAAATTAGCATTTATGTACTTTGAAAAATAAAGATGTACTGAAATGGAACTTGCTGTCATAATAAGAGGCAATTAGTATTATCAATTAGAAACTTAGAAAACATTTGAAGTCATATTTGAGAAAAAGTCGTTTCACTTGAAAATAATGGAATTTTAAATTAGAGTTTAGGAACACTGATAATATTTAAAGTAAACACCATAACTAATAAAATAAAGAAATTACCACGTAGATATACTGATATGAGACGTCATACTATTAAATTTTTCAATTTCAAAACTAAAATGATACTATGTAAGGTCGTCGCACAAAAGTACATTCCACTAAATTTTAAAGAAAATGTACATTAAGGAAAATTTAGTTTATATTTTATAACGTACATTGTACGAAATCACTAAAATTTCTTCAAAAACTATATATGACCTTTAACTAGTTAGGACATTTATGCACAAATAACTCTACTCTGTCTGAAAACCATCATCTCACTCTACAGTTGAGGTAACTAAACTTGCAATTTTAAACTTCACAGTTAGCCGTGAAATCATGGACTGATGTTACATTTCATCTTTGTCACTTTTTGTAAAACTGGACTCTGCCCTTTATAGCATGTATTTTAATCTGATCTGATAAATTTAAGAAAAAAATTGATTTCATTTTTTGAAAATTGAAAATGTCTGTGAGACATATAAAGAACCCCAATATCTAAAAGAAATGTTTTTCTGAATTAGCATCAAATGAGACAGATGTATAGGAATTCTTCACTGGAAAAGATCGTACTTGTGGGTTTAAAGTAGATTTATTTATACAGACGGCTGACTGATGATGGACAAACAACGGATTTGGATGTTTTGAAAGAAAATACATTTCTGTATCAGGGACTCGTATTTCATTGAAATTCCAAATGATTTGCATTATAAAACTTTCTATATAACGTATATTACTTTGTAATTACATGATACAGAAATGTTACAGAGATGCGAGAGAAATTTGACAAGAGAAAAGTCCTTAAATTTTGTGCAGTTTAGAACTATATTGTAATGGTTTTGATGTCGAAAACTAATTAGCAAACAGTCCATCCGTCTTGTCTGTTGTTTAAACTATACGTACGATTTTCCAATTTGAGGAATCGTCTGTCGATATGGTCTATTAGCGTTAAAATGTTGAAAAACATTAAAATTAGAGGTAGTTTAAGGAAGTCCTTTCGACATTTTCAAAATTTTCAAAACGTAGGCAAGTTTTTCTATTAAATTTCTAAGAATGACAGCTACTTATAAAGTGGAGGTGTCTGATTTAATAAAGCACACTGAATTTTGAAAATTAAAAATTTTATCCAATTTCCACAACTATAAATTTGAGAAGACACTTTCCATCAACAAATTTGTTGTCGCAACAGTTAATGGCTAAGATCATGTACACGTTTTCAAAAATTTAATAACTTTGTGTAATAGTGTGTACATTTGCAATTTTAGAAATTACAAACAAGATTTTCTCAAATGGTCTATTTTTCTTTAAAGTCTTGTAGGTTAAGTACTAACTAACTCATTCGATGATATAACGCTGTATTTGTTTCATTTTTTGTTTTTAAAATTACAATTTTTTTAATTTGTCTCACGTCGATAATATTTAGAATAGGGATAAATTTATTCTAATATTGATTTATCAGTTTATTTTAATGTGCTTTATTACAAATAAAGTATCTCAGAACTTAAGAGTGTTCTGTAAAATGAACTCACTCTGCATTTTCAGAAACGCAAACGCCATTTTCTCAAGAATGATCTTAAATCGTCTTCAAGTTTTTCAACGATAAAAGCATTGTGGTGTCGAAGACGGAGTTCATTTTAGTGTATTCTTTGTTTTTCCAAAACATCAAATATTTTACATTTAACTGTTACTATGCACATTTCATCGACTTGTATACAAACTACATTTCCAGAGTGAAAGGTCAAAGGACTTAAAATGAATTTTTCTGAAACCCACAGATGCGGAAAGAGCTTCAACACATTTAGTAATGCTTAATCGTCATTTCTTAAAAGATTACAATATCTAATGAAATTTCTTCGACGATGTTTTACTCTTCTTTTAATTTTCAGTATTAATCTTGTTTGTACTATTAGGGAAATCAAAGTTGAGAAAATGTAAAAATGTACTACTTTGGGTCACGATATGCCATGGTTAGAGAATAGAGAAGACTCTAAAGTAGGGCCTGACTGAGAGGTTCAGTAAGATATTTGTGGAGGTCTGCATTAACATCCATTGCACATAAGATTATAAATGATATTTTAATATATATATTTTTACATATCAATCACTAGAGAGGAGTCATGCTTTTCTCATCGCAAATCGTTAATCTAGATCGTCAAATTCCATTCTTAAAATATACTATTTTCCTTCCTGATTCTCATAATGAGAAAAAATTGTCGTGTTTTCTGATGAAACTTTGAGTGGATCATGCAACCATGTAATAGAGCTTGAACTTGAGACTGTGTCAGTGTTTACCCATCTAACATGTCGTTCCAGGTACAGTATGATGCCACTTTAATTTGTAAATCATTATGAAAATTGACATTAGACTGGTTTGAATTGCTCACCATCTCAGATATCAACAGCAGTGTCTATTTTATTTTGAATACTATTTATACATTATTATTTACGTAATGTTATTTGAATGCTAAAAGTCGGAAACTTGCTACAAATAAATGAAGAAAACGACAAATAAATGAGAATTATTGAGCATTTTATATCAGCGAGAACCAAAATAACAAACAAATATCATCCAACATTTGACTCATTGTAAACGTTAGTTTGTTAATTTAAAATTTAATTTATTATATAATGACTTTCCATTAAATTGAAATTATAGTTATATGACTATTGTTAGATTTTTTACAATTTTTACTTAGAAGCTTTTCGCTAGGCCGAATTAGGTTGTCGGAGGAAAATTTTAGCGGTCGCCGCTCTGATCGGTGTTTTCCGGGTTTTCTCCGATCAACACCAGGCGAATGCCGACAGTATCCTACCAAAGGGGCCCAGGCCCGCGCGCGATTTTTTCCTTCCTTTCCTTTGTCCTACCTTCCTTTTACAAAAACTTAACTAACATAAAATTCATACCAGATATTCCCGGGAGACCGGTGGGGAGTTAGAGCTTGTCCGCCGGGGCGATGCCCCGTTGGGGGAGTCCTTTAGGGGAACCCCCGGGCCGACGGTCGGCGCCGATCCCCCATTCAGGGGGGGAAGTTCACCGTCATCCCGAGAAAACATCACACACAAAGGGACCATGCCCAAAAGCAGCGACGCCCCCGGGAAAACACAAAAAACCAAACCAAACAAAAAAAAAACCAACCAAAGGGGGAACGCAGGGTCTTCCCAACTACATTGTGTAGACACTGAGATTTTTTAAATGTGTTAATTGTGTTAATTAAAACAGATCTTCAAACAAGTTGTTTGAATTTTTTAAAAAATTTTAAAAAATATTTTGAGTAATTAGTGAAAGCCGCCCCCCAAAAAACCTGCGCTTCGTTAACCTGGTGGTCCATAAAATTTTCGGAAAACAGCAACGACCCTCTCCGAGCAGGGGGCCGTTTTTATATATGAGAACTTTCACGGATTAATATTTTAATCACATACAAAATTTGAGTTATCACTTGGTATTATAATATAAAAAGTTATCAATCAATTTTCATGTTTTTATTAAAACTTGAAGGGCATAAATGAATGTCATTTTTCAATGATATCGCTCATAAATTTCCCGACCCCCTGAATTTGATCTTCTTTTAAGAATTTTTTTTATAAACCCAAATGAGACAACCATTCTGGGCTGTGTATTAACTAAATAGAATTATTATAATACGAGGACATGTTAATAAAAAATTTTTTTTGTTTGATTTTCAAAGGAACAGAAAGTTTGTACAATATTTACGAAAGCCTACATCTTTTTTTCCTTTTTTCCGTCTTACCAGAAAATTTCCAACATATGTTCAGTTTTCCCTTTAAAACTCTCACGACTCTTCGTCTTGCCAATGCCGCAAATCAATGGGTTTTTCCGACTGCTTGTTTATTTCAGTTTGATGTCGGTGGAAAGGTTTAAATCGGTTTCCAGGCACGCATTGATGGCCCGCAACCCCCCTTCCCGCTTGCTGGCAGCGTCGCCCCGATGAGGGCGAGGGGGGGATTCATTAATAGATGCACGCGGCGTCACACCCCCCCCCTAGCCCACTCGGACCGCCGTCCTCTCCCGAGATAGGCCCCGGCCTTTTTATTTGAAATATTTTAATTTCAAACTTTAATTCGAACTCGAATTCCCCCGGGGGCCCCTCCGGGGGCCCAAAGCGTCGAAGGGCGGGCGCGGCGGGGAAACCAGGACAGAACCGGCAATCATTAACATGCTTTGTTGTGTTTTTAAACGAAACGGTTTCATCTGAACGTTTTTGCCAGAGCTTTGTGGTTTTTTAGTTTTTTGGTGTTCCGGGTTTGTGGTTTTCGAAATGCCCCAATTTAGGGTTGTTGGGTCCCCAACCCGATAAACCAAAATAGAAGGAGTGAACAGAATTTTAAATTTTTCCAAAAATTCTGAAAGGTAAGGATAAAAGCTTAGATGGTTCTATAAAAATTTTTTTCATGTACTATTTAGTGACGTAAAAACTATGTATGTTTACGAAATAATACATGAAATTAAATTTAATAATGTAATTATATGCGGGGTTTTTTTAAAATATTATTAGAACATCCAATGTATTGAAGTCATAAAGATGGTTGTTTTAAAATCATGAATTGATAAGTTATAAAGCTATATTAAATTAAGGGGATTTTGATATAATTTTATATAATAATACATTACTAATTTTATTACAGGTGAAAGGAAATGGTTAAAGGCAAGGGGATCTGACTTTTGCATCTAGCCCTTGGGAAATTCTCTTTGTTGAGATTTTATGTAGGGGAGACTCACGCTGGAAATGTTATCAGCAGAAGATTAGCTTTTAATGCGGAGCCATAATTTTTGTTTGATGTGGTCCTATTTCTGGGGGGCACTGTCATTTATGGGCCCCTACAAAAAAGGGACGTTTCATTATTATTATTATTATTATTATTAGCAACAGAAGGTGAATAAAAAAATTTTTCTTGTTAATTTAATTAAACATCCTTTTTTCTCAGATCGCCGGCATGAGTAATTTTCCGAGTTCTGTTGCTAAATGAAGAAAAAAACCACCGGGGTGTATAAAATCTCGGTTTTGGGATTTTGATGCGAACAACAACGGGAAGAAAAGTTTTTTATGTGAACAAACATAGCGCCAAAACCCAGGGTAAAATTTTTTTTCAAATTGAAAAAACCTGTAATATGTATCTAGTAGAAGGTTAGAAATTTTAAAACCCTTTCCTTTTTTTTTGGGGGGGGAACTTTTATGAAGCGTAAGAAATGATTCAAAATTTTTCCCAAAAAATGGCCCCAAAATTTTTTTTGTTTTAATTTTTGTAAGAACAGAGTAAAATACTTATAAAGGTGGCAAAGGTCCAATTTTCAAGATTAACTCTAAATTTTTCAAAAATTTTTTAAAAGGGGGTTTTTATCGTCAATTTTTTCAATTCTATTGAAGTTAGAGATTTTTCCTTCGTTAAATTTGATGTGCATAAATAGTTCTTCATTTGTGTGAAGATTGTTTTGTAAATATTAGTATTTTTTGTGAAATTTGGGTGAACTTTTTGGAATTTTAAAATGACAAAAGAAGTTTTTCCCGAAAAGGCCCCCATTTTTTTTCTGATCAGTATTATATTTATACACATTTTAAATAATGTCAAGTAAATTTTTTGAAAATCAACATTTTTTATTAAAATATAAAATTACCATTTTCAGAATAGCCAAAACCTTTTTCCCAAAGGGGGTTAAATTTCTTTTTTAAACATTTCAACGAATAGGGTAATGGTACTGTTTAATATAAAAAAAGTAATGTTTTTTTGCGATTCTTTTTTTTTCCCCAAAAAATTGCACAAATGTTTTTTTTTTTTCAATATCTCACCAGTAATATGCAATTTCAATAGATATATTATTGAATTTGTGAGGGAAGTTCTTCAAATTTAATGAAGTTAAAAACTCAAAAGTTTCCCAGAAAAAAAGAGTTTAAATTTTTCATTTAAGTAAGTTTAATTTTTTAAAGGGTTTTAAATTTTTCAATGAACTTTTTTTTAAGACAAGGTTTTACCTTTTAATATTTAAAAAATTTCGGTTCTATTTTTGGGAACGAAGAGTTGAAAAAATGGAAAAAAATGTATTTTGGGGGCGATAGATGCCAGCTGGCAAGAGGATGGGGGGAAGCCCAAAGAGCCGGTCCACTCCAAAGGAAATTAAAAAACTTAACTTTGAGAAAGTATTCTGTAGCACTTCCAGTTACTATATGAATTTAGTAAATCCAAACTGGGACCACTTTTTTGGAGACATGTACCAAATTGAAGTTTTTTGATTCAATTGAATAAAAATTGTTTTTTTAGGATAACTTTTGGGTTTCTGTTGCAGAAAATTTTTTATCTCAGGTTTTTTTTGGCCCACTATCTGTTTTTGGAACTATGTATGTCTTTGTATAACAGTTTGGTTTTTTTACCAGAAGCATTAGCTTTTTTCTAAACATATTTGATGGTTTGAGATGTCTGGGGGAAACTGAGTATGATAAGGTTTTTATTTAGTTATATTGTTTTAAAAATTTTGGTGCATTAGTCACAAACATGATTGGGAAAGACATGAAAATTTTTTTTAGTAATTAAAAAACTGTTCAATATCTGTATCAAATGTTGAGTAATTCTGAATAAAATCGATTTTTTGTTTTTCACCCACGATCCATTGAGCAACTAGCCATGTTTTTGGACAAATATGTAGCCTGTGATATCGGAATATTAGTGAAACATACCAAGCCCAAAAAACTCTGCTTTGAGATTAATGAAGTTGAAGTAGAATCATGAAATTTTTTTTACTTGTTCATCACTTGTACTAGGTGGGAGGTAAACATGTTTCTTGTAATGCATTTTAATGTGTAATATTGTTTTTTGAAGAAAGAAGCAAAAAGACAGATTTTGTGACTTTTTGTGCAGATGCAATTTTCCCTGTTTATTTATAAACTTATCAATAATATTATTTGTATTGTATTTAGTAGAAATTTTTGATAATAGGCTAAAATTTTGAATGTTGATAGCTGGAATGTCATTTTAATAATGATGAAAATTTTAAAGAAGTAAGGGATATTATTTTTGGGACAATTGTCTAAATTCAGGGTTTAATTTTTATAATGGCAAAGTAAAATAATCTTTATGTCTGATTACTTGCTAAATTTATTTTGTAAAAATTGTATTATGTTTATTTTGGGATGACTATTTAAAAATTTTGAAATAAATATTGTGTTTATAAAAAATTTTTATTTTGCACTACCTGACAAAAATTTCCTTTCAGTGACTTAGGTTTCAAATCCTAATATTTTAGTTTTCAATTGCCTAGCGTTTTTTACATAAAAAAATTTATCATTTGACGCCATTTTAAAAAACATTCATTTTAAATGTCCGGGTGCAATACGCCATCCTTTGGGTAGAACCCCCTTTCGACGCTATTGGCTCAAACGGGGGCCCAGTGGCGGCTTCCTCCATGAAAATTGAAATTTGAATAAGAGCTTTGGGGATTCCATTGAGTGCCGTCTCATTTGATATCTCTGACCGCCACACACAGCCACTAGCCTTACCACGACCGGGAGAAGCGGGTCACTTATGGCACTGATTCCCCTGACCGAGGTCGTACATTTGAGTTTTAAGATGGGAAAATTGATTCGTAGGTTGAATTCAGGGGGGTCTCGAGGAGAATTAAGGGCCTGCCTTTGGGAGATCTTGGTTTCTCCGATCAAACCCGGCGAATGCCAGCAGTACCCAATTTAAAGGGGCCCGGGGGGCGCGATCTTTCTTCTTTTTCTTTTCCTATTGTCACCCTTTTCTTCAACACTTACACCCCATGTACAACTACCACACATGCCGGGAAACCGGTTGAGAGTATAGATATCCTCCGACTGAGCCCGTGGCCCGTTAGGGGAGATATGGGGAAGAAAATCCCACGAGGGAAAGCACAACACTGGCGTAACATGCACGGAAGAACAAAGGGTTTAAAAAGGGTGGGATCCGCCCCCCGTCTCCGACGCGCCCCGAGGGGCCGGGGGGCGCCTGCCGGCGTTGCGTCGTCGGACGCCCTGGCGCCCCCGAGAAGACCACGCCATGCGACCCGGCTTGCGATTGGGATTCCGCCCCACGCACCGTCGGCCGACGCATCCCGTTCTACTCTAAGGGGGAAACGGGTGGTGGGTGAGGGCAGAACCCTTGCCCCGCAGGCACGGGTTCAAATCACGGCAGAGGGAATTAGCGACATGTTAAACAAGGAGCCAGGTTATTCAGAGCATCAATTGATGTCACTGCGGTCTTAACTGAGAGGTCCTAGGGGTTGAGTCCCCACGGCGGCGGAATTCTCTTCGACATTAGCCCTTCGGTCAATTCAACGGGTGTCTGGAGGCCGGCTGCTCTGATCGGATTTTCCCGTGGTTTTCCCATTAAAACCAGGCGAATGGGGGCAGTTCCTAACAAATCGAGACCGCCCGTGATCCTTTCCATCTTTTTCCCCGCCCTCACAAATCACTTTTCAGTTACGCCCCATGTCGGGAACTTCAGCTTTTCCCAGCTGCGTTCCGCTGGTGGAGACGTCTGGTTGGGGGGGGCACGGGGCCGCGAAGAATTTCGTCATCCGGGGGAGACTATCATCGCCACCTACGCGATAAAAAAAATGCATTACACTTTCGGGACAGCAGGACACGCTCGGGAAACATAAATCAATCAATTAAAGGACGGCCAATATCCTTTTTTGTCCGCCATTTTGATTTTAGGGGGGTTTTATGACCTTTTTAAATTTCTTATTTTTGTAGGGTTAATTTTCAAAATTAGTTACATGAAACTTTGTTTGTATTTTTAGACTTAAAAATATCTTATTTAAGTAAATCTAATCTAAGGTACAATTATGAGGGGGCTACAGAAACTAAAAAATTTTTAAGATTGAAAAATAAATGCAGAAGAGAATAGCAGAATGGATTTTTATTATTCTAGTTAGGTTTATTCATTTAGCTTTTTTATGTGTCTATCTTGATTAAGAAGTAGATTGAATACAATATTTTTTAAATTATTTATTTCAGTTGGTTACATATAATTTTTCATACTTAAAAAAAAAAACATTTAAATTTGGGGGTGATGTTATTTAATTGGGAAATTATTTTATAATTTTGATAATAAATAAAGTAAATAAGAAAATGAAAAAATCAAAAGTTATTGAAATTTTGAGAGGTGTAATAAAAGTTAGAAAGAATATTCAAGATTGTTTAGAAGGTATTGAAATAAACAGAATAAACATTTTGTGGGGGGTCGACATGGCCGGGGGCGATCTCTTGGGGGTTTTCCGTTGATTATGGAGATGGCGCTCGCCTCGCCCAAGAAGGTTCTTGATAGAGACGACAAAAGAGAGGGGATCGGTAGTTGTTGAAAAATTTTTTTAGTTTCTATTTCTGATTATTCCCGGGTTTACGGTGCACCCCAGCCTTCCGTCACGACCACCTTTACTACTGAGTATCATTCACTTCATTCCTGTGTGGAAACTACTACTCCCACCTTTTTTAACGATGACCTTTCTTTCCCCCCCGGGGCCATAAACAGCTGAAGGCAAAAGATCGCAGGGGCACTGATGACAACATTCCCGCATTAAAACTTCGTTGGCGCGAAA
Source organism: Teleogryllus oceanicus (assembly GCA_964035755.1). Taxonomy (NCBI): domain Eukaryota; kingdom Metazoa; phylum Arthropoda; class Insecta; order Orthoptera; family Gryllidae; genus Teleogryllus; species Teleogryllus oceanicus. The sequence goes on along the minus strand of CAXIVR010000153.1, from coordinate 2,667 downwards.
CATAAGCGTAGCTTTATAAAAGAACGTCTGTTCAGGTTTATTATCAGTATCTCAAGAAATGGCTGAGGCAGGTTGGTCCTTCAAGGGGGGACCAAAATCCGGAAAAAAGACGATTAGGCGAAGAAAATTTAGAAAAAATTTTTGAAATTTTGGGGAAGGGGGAAAAGGTTTTGTTGCATCCATTAGTCATGCTGTAGATCGGGGTTTGCATACTGGTGCTAGTATTTTATTTTACGTAGAATAAAATGCAAAAACCCAAAAACGCCTCACAATCCCCAGAAACGCCGGAAAAAAGGGAAATCAAGTAAACCATTTATCATACTCTCTGTAATTATATTTTTACATACTTTTCCCACCAACTTTACACTTTAACGAAAGGGATTTATAGTATTTTTAAAGGTTTAATGTTCACCTTCTTAGTAATTTTTGATTGTCACAATTTTTAAGAAGCAATTTAAAGCAATAAAAAAAGATTTGATAAAATAAGATTCAGACAAAACACCAATATGATTCATGTTTTTTTCCGGGGGGGGCCGTGGTCCAATTGGCTTTGAACGAAAGTTTCGCCCCCCCATGCGGTGGACTTTGGGCGAGGTTCGGGGGTCCGGGAGGGGTGGGTTGGGGGTGGTCTCAAAACCAATTACACGCCCAAGCCCAAGAAAACATGAAATTGATCCGGCCGGAAAACCTTCAATGCTTTATACAAAATGGTTTCATGTCAAGGAATTAACCAGTCATGCACAGATGAAAGGGGAAATTTTTAAAAACAAATCTGATATAGAAATTTATTCAAAAGATGAACAAACATTGTGAAAAGGAAAGTTGGGAAAACTTTTAACAAAATCTTAGTAAAAATTTTTCCCCCAAATTTAATATTCTATATTCTCAATCAAGAATGAGAAGTTTTGATTAATTATTTTAATCAAATTAAAAACAAAACAAAAATACGTTTAATTTTTTTAATTTAATTATCCATTAATGAAAGAAACATTTAATTATATATAATTTAAAGTTTTAAATTTTTTTTTTAAAAAATTTTTTATGATTTTTTAATTATTTGATTAAATTTTTTTTAGATGTTTGTTTTTTGGGACTATAAATTTTTTCATTATGACAAAAAGAATTCTTTTTATTAATTCTCACCACTAATATTGTTTTTATAATTTAATTTCTTATGATATTATAAATCAAACCCTTCATTCTAAGAACTTGGAAAAAAATTTTGAAAAGATGTAAAAAGGAAAAATAGATATGCATCGGTTATAGTAAATTCTCACCCCTGTAATTATTAAAATCATCCAAATTATGGAAGAAAACAAAAAAGGGATTTTGGTGTAATCACGTTTCTGTTTTAATTTTAAATGTTCCATCGTATTTAAAAAATTATTTAAGGGTTTATTCTTTTTTTTTTATTAGAACAAGAAAAAAAGAAAAGGAAAGGAATTTTGTTTGCCCCCTACCATTGTGATTTCAACCCCATAGAACTTGATGGGGTAAAATTAAAAAAAATGTGAGAGATAAATGTCAGGAGATATGTCGGCAGAAAAATTTTCTTGTGAAAAATCAGCCTTTTCACAAGATCAGACTGGGGAAAGGGTTTCTGTAGGCATGTACAAAAAACCCTTTAGGCAGAATATTGGACCAAGGATGGCATTGTAGAAATGACCATTGATGATATAAAATTTATGTTATAAAACCACGGTCCAGGATGAGAGTAAAATTTTCTGAGAACCCCAATATTCTGAATAATCTGACCATTACCCGATTACGACACCAAACCCGGGCTGAATTTTTAAACCCCCGATTAATAACTTGCTCTCAAAAGGTAGGGTGGGAGGCAAGGGGAACTTGATGTAGACACCCCCTGGTGAGTTCGGGTAATTTCCAAAAAAAAACTTTTAAAAATTTGGGAAGATATGCCGACCACTTAAAAAACATTTTAATTCATCTAGTTCCGTTGTTTCCTATGACGATGTCCGGCCGCAAAGTAGCAGGTTTGACTTCTCTACCACAGGTTGGATTAAGAAAATATTTTTGGGTTTTGTAATTAAACCCCCTGCCCGATTTCGTCAATCTATGTTTAAGAAAAGGGGAGTGGATAGACAAAATGACAATGATTCATCATTTTAAGCCGAAATTGGGAAACTCATCTCATGTGCATCCAGGTCGCAAAAAGAAAAGAGATTATAGAAGGTTTAGCCAAAAGTGAGAAAATAAAGTTCAAGACTTAGATGAGAACAGACTGACGAAGACTAAAACTTTTTTTGAAAATTAAAATCTTGTAAAGACTAAAAGCCAATTGCAAATCTCGGCGACAACGCCTGCAGGAAAAGAAGTGGTAGACAACCAAGATTGATGAATTCAAATGAAAAAGGAAAAGAGTTCATGGAGATGTCACTGCGGTAATCGTTGTAAAAAAAACTAGAGGTATTAAGAACGACAGATTTTTGAAATATTTTTTTTTCCCTTTGGGGGATGGTTTTTTAAATCTTGTTTCCCTTTTTTAAACTGCCATCTATCGCATCCCAAAGTATGTTTTTTTTAATTTTTAACTTTTCGGTTTCCAAAAAGTAGAACCGAAACATTATTTTAAGAATAAAAGAAGACACCATTTTATTTTAAAAAGAAATTTTCATTAAAAATTTAGAGCCGTTTTTAAAAAAAAAC
>CAXIVR010000152.1:0-20000 GCA_964035755.1 Teleogryllus oceanicus | reverse complement strand
GAATAAATCACAGTATATACTTCATTTAAAAACATTATATCCGCTGAAAATCGTCAGCTGTGACATCCGATCGAGAGAATGAACGTCCCCATAGTGATGAAGGTCAAGAGAGTTGATGTTTTAATCGAAAGATACTGGCTTCGCAGCCTCCCGGCGGCACCCGCCAGTCAGCCCTTCTACGAGTGAGAACTGCTGTATTCTCACGCTTCCGCTGCCGATCACAAAACCAGTCATTACCCGTCTTTGCATTCAGTCCCTTCGAACCAGGTTTCACTTTCGCCGTCTGCCAAGCTCCCACGCTGCAAGCTGTGGATTGCGGCGCCTTTGTGTTGTCGGTACGGCGCACACATGCCTTGCGACTACTTTATTAAGTTTGCTTGCACTTCTATTAAACTACTGGCCAACTGCGACATGCTTTCGTAGATGAACTTCACTAAACTGCAAGGATTTTTCATTTGTTTTAATCCATGGATTTTTAATTTTTTTTTATTGTCAACCATTATTTACATTCAGAATTACATGTTTAAAATTTGAGTTTTATGGGCTGGTCAATCACAATTTACTCCAGCCGTATTCAAAAAGTTTTCGTTGATTCTAGTGCGACTGAGCAAATTTTTGTCCACTGCTCATCGCTCTGCAATGTGTTAAAGTGACAATGTTTCCTATTATTTTTCCTACACAGCATGTCAATTACAATCGCTTTCCAGACAATTTCATATAGAAACTCTAATTTTAAATTTTGTTGAAGATTGAAAGTACACTGACGTAAAATTAAAATACGCAATTGACTAACTCCATTAAGTTATTTTAATCCCATTTCAATTTACAATCCATTAAAACAAACAAGACAGTTTATTATAATAATTAGTAATATTAATAATAGACAATAGTATTAATATTGCATATTATTTCCATTTACTGAAGGAGGGTTTGTATTTCTTCAGGCATGGTTTTTACGTCTCATGGCCCCATGTTGTGTAATTTGTCAATTTCCCTTTCCGTATTGCCAAACGGTTTTTTACGATCTGTCACCAATTCCTCAAGGTATTGGTATCGTAATTTTTCCTGGTTCTGCGTTCTCTTGCACTTTGCGTTGTACGTATAGTATAGTTTGCATCGTCCAGTCTTCCGCTTCTGCTTGCTCTATCGGAGCCTACCCCTTTAAATTTATTTAATTATAATTCTCGATACTTGAAATTTTATATTTAGATACGTGATGCTGCGTATCATTACATTCTATATAGCATTGAATTACATTCTTACATAAACATTACATGCTTTTAAATTTTAAAATCTTATGAGTCAAACAAAATTATTTTCATAATACACCCAAGTAGTCACTGAACTGTTTATTCTTACTTCTTAAAAACATATTGTTATTCTGTTCCTTTTTTTGGGACATTCCTACTAAGTATCTTTCTGTTTCTTTCTCGCCTTTTTATTGAAACATTTTTTCTGGCAGACATTATTTGGAAATGCAAATTATTACATACGTGAGCAGATATTATTTATTTCACTTTTCGGAGAGATGGATAGTGAGGACAATAACCACTGCACACTGCGTCGGTTTCACCCCGAGGGAGTCACGTAACTTAGCACCTCCTGTAACTTTTGAATGGTTCACTTATTGCGATGCAGTTTTCACGAAAGTGCTGAGGAATGGGCTAATTGATAAGTGTATTTATTTATATTTTATAACTTCTATTTTACGAGATATTATAAATAAATGTGTTTGTCTTGTTTCAATTACACATAATTACATACAATTCCCTTTGCGGAGAAGGGGACAGCAGGTCATAAGCTCAAGAAGAAAAACAATCGAAATGAAGAGAGTTATCTCAGAAAGGTAAAGAAGTGACTCAAGATGTCCCCAAAGAGAACGGAAGTACAAGTTCTCTGTGTACAAGAGTTACGTTTGAATCCAAATGGGAAAATGTAGGAAATTAAAGGAGAGAAAATCCCCGAAGGATCTTTCGGGCCCGGGATGCTCGTTCTAAAGACAAACGACAAGATGCTGTACGAAGAAACGCGAAAGGGAGATGAAGAGGAATTCGCCTTCAAAGATCTCCGTTCAAATGTTATTAGGACACGATGAAAACGTTTATTTTGAATCTCAGCGTTTCGGATGAAAAAGGTTGTTAATGAGTGAAATAAGTTTTAATTGTTATTAAGTGGCTGAAGGGAGATACTGAGATACGAGTTCTAACTAGCCAGGTGCGCATTGAGGAAAAAAGACGTGACAACGTGACCAAAAAAAATAGCTTCACGCCTTTCCGAGAAATTTCAGGAAACTAAGAAGCAATGCCTCTACTTAAAACCATTATGGTAAGCGTATGGGTGAAACGAACAGCTGTAATCAGTCTTCTCGTGGGGCGTGCAAAATGGATCGTTGTGAGACTAGTTGTGGTTTTCAGAACTGTTCATGCACAAAAGAGTGAGGCCCGGATGGTAACTGGAGGAGTGTATCAGAAACACTTCGTGGAGGAACCAAAGGGATCATAGAACTGTTGGATGTTAGGAAGAAGGCGATCAATGAAAGGCGCAGTACAACTCAAGATTTTTTTCTCTGTAATCGAAGAGATGTTGATGCAACTACAAGGCAAGGAACACAAAATGTCTGACCTCCCAGCAGGCAGTAGAGAAAACGAAGCGCAGAAAAAAAGAACACCAGAGCGTAATTAAACCACTCAGAAGCAGCCCAAGTCTAGCTGATGCAGATAACAGAACTCAACGGATGTTGCCATTCATGCGTAGTACCGGGACCACTATGTGCCTTTGTAGACGGCCGAGATCAATTTAGAGGTAGGATCTTGACCTGCCGAGATGGTCGGATACAAGTAACGAGTAAAAACGTGTCGGATAAAATTAGAGATGGATGTATACTTAGCTCACACTGCGACATCGGATAACTCAAATCTTCCTTCACCGCTTTGTAACGGAAGTAAAGCACAAAGTTAGGATAATCCTGCCATTCATGCCTACTCAACTTCCTTATTAACTTAGTGGAGCAGCCCTGAAGAAATAAATGAGAATGCGCCAGCAGGGGCTCTGACTGTGATTAATTTTTCAAGAAACCAGTTAACACTATGTTACAAATGGAGTAAAAGTAAATATACGCGCACATTTCTTTAGCTCCAGAATCTGTAGTCCTTCTTGTACTCACAGAATTGGGTATGACCAATCAAGACTTCTTCTCGGAATGTATCTTTGACAACTGTTTTACTTGCGGGGCATCGTTAGATTGACGGAACAAAGCATGATGAATCTGAGAGCTTTTTATTCATTATGTGTCAAAAAAATTAAATCTGTAGGCAATGAACGTAAGAAGAAATGCCATTTTTTCACTTTTCTGGAGTTCTGTAAGTTTATTCCAGCCGGTACTCAGTGTTGAATTATAAAACAAGTAAGAGGGAGCATTTTGGTAAGATTTGGGTAATAAGATAATCTTTGTTTCTAAGTAATGAAGACTATTTACAACCGCAAATGATTCATAGACGTTGTTTTCATTCTTTATCATGCAGGTGAGATATTCCACGGAAATCAACTATCTTTTTCTCATGGCCACATCGGACAATTTTTTGTGAAGTACAAGAAAAGAAATCTTAGAGAGATGAAAATGACAACATTGAATGTGTACTTTCCCAGTCTCACTGGAGCGAAAGATATTAAAATGTAACAGAAGCGCCTGAAAAAAAAGTGCAAGAATTATGTACGATCGCTCGAGCACTGCAGCCCAGGCGGGCATTTTTGTTTTCTTCACATTTCTTTCTTTTCATAACATGACCGTCTCACTTAGTATCTTGAAGTCCTTCTGAACTTTCTTTTAATTTATTTTTTACAAGGATCTGAATTGGGAAGCAACATAATTTGAAAGAGAGGCAGATTATTCTTTGTATTTACTTAAATGCGACAGAATACTGTTCTTCCGCATCACATTAATGAAGCAGCATTATCAACAAAATTTTCCATAATTGTATTTGAATCAAACAAAATTATATTCTTATAATACAAACACGATAAACTTTAAATAATACATTCATTGTGTAATAACATGGTTGCAGATATTTTATTTTATATCGTATTTTGCAAGAGGAACTATACGACACGTCATTGAGCTCTGTAAATGTACACGCATGCCCCAAGCATACCATTTTTGCTTATCTTTATTTTCTTCTTCTCTCCAGGGGACACCGCCTTAAGTAACACTGGCCGCGTGGGCGAGGAGATTGCGTGCTCCAATTGCCGAGGGGATTGCAGGGGTGGCATTGTGGTAAATGGCAACAGATCAGCATGCTACCGGCTGGGGCATCCATGTTGTACAGGCCTCGGGGACGGGTCAGACGAAGAACTGTCTCTCCACAACCCATCTGACCAACCTCAGAAATCTATTTAAACCCATTCTAAATATCCTTCCTCTCCCCTGCCTGGATACTGATCATCAGGTGGTGCCCCTTCCTTGTGTTGATGGTTCCACTACTTTGTGCATCACTTTGATTTTTCTATTAGGCGTCTCTTGGCCCCTTGTGCTGATCCTGATGCTATTAGGTTGCTAGGAGTCATTCACATTCTTTTTCTTCTATGCTTTTACCATTATTCTTCAGTTTTAATCTACTTTTCTTACTGACACCTTTTTTTGTCTTTTTCTTCTTAATAATTCTCCTGCCGTTGTGAAGGACGGGGAGGGCTGAAGTGGCAGGGGTATCCGCATCTCGAACGGAGCCTGTGGGATACCAGGCGACCTCCCACAGTAAATTTGCCTCACTATTCATGTGTCTCCAAATAGGTGAATACTTAATCCCAGCTACTCGTGGATGGATGAAGAAACAAAATATGAAAAAAACCAAACCAAAACTGAAAAATCCGAAAATCCAAAACGAAACAACTGATGATACATTGAAACAAAGAAAAACAACACCTCAGACAGTAAGACATGGAGCCAAACTTTAATCATACTCATAAGTATTGTAATTTGATCCAAGATGAAAATGTTTAGGTAAACACCATAGTAAAGAGAGAATAACAATGAAGGCTCGCTCGTGGAGTCGCAAACCTTTCACCACTGAGGTCCGGTTTGAGTCTCGTCGAATCTCATGATTTCAACAAAAGAGTTTGGCTGTCCAAAGGCTAGTCCAACCCCTGGAAGTGTCCAAAACCCTACCCCTTTTCCCAATTCCTTCCATTTCGGCCGGTAGTGACGCAGGAGCGCGTAGTAGAGGCGCGCAGGAGATTTACCTGGCGGTCCTCTGAAACCGGGCAGACGAGACGAGACTTATATACATACATTTACTCCTTTCTTACATACAGAGAGATTAATGGGAAAATTACTCCGCCTCAACGCCCCGACACGGAGCGAAGAGACACATTGCGTCGATAATGATAAAAATTAAGGGCGCAATAAATTTAAAAAAAGAAGCAAAATATGGGCATGTGGAGATGAACATTCGACAAGTTACAGGGATACTCTGTAGCAAAAGATTTGCAGGATTAAGAAGGAAAAATAATTCAAAAAGTAACTTGTCCCAGACATCTAAGAAAATGGAAAAGAAAAAATAATAAAGAAATGGAAAAAGATAAAAACAAGAGAAAAAGAACTATGAACAATAAATTTCAGACTCAGAGAAATGGGAAAGAAGAGCATGATATTATTAATAAAACATTTGGGTTTTATTAACAAAGCTCATAAAAAAGAAACATGAGCAAAAATTCTAGAGGAGAAACTAAAGAAACTAGAGTACAGCACCAAAGGATCAAACCTAAAAGAAAGAACAGAATCATGTCTTGAACTCTAACGGACTGCAAAGCATCAAAATGAACTGCAAGCATCCTTTGATCTAGAGAAAGTGGATGTTTGTTTGATATCTGAAACCCATTTCACTAACAAACGTTCACAAAGTTTAAAGGTTATAAAACGTATAGTCTGTACATCCAAATAGACTCCAGAGGAGGAAGACTGTGGGGAAAAAGAAACTATATCCACTATGAAGAAGTCCCAAAAACGAAATAGAAGAAAATAGGCCACTTTGTATTGATAAACCCCAGAATTATCCATTAAGAATATGTGGTATCTGTTGTCCTCCAAAATATTATTAAAGAAGCATGATTATCCACATTGCCTTTGTCAATTGAGAAATTGATTTATAGTAGATGGGATTTTTAAAGCTAAAATACATATTGTGGTTCTAGATTAAAAAACAAAAGGTAATGAATTTTAAGTGCCATAAAAGTGATTGGTGGTGAAGCTCTGGCAACAGGTAAACCTACCTACTGGGGCCCAACGGGCCAGATAAAATCCAGATCTATAGACATTTTTTTTTAAAAATGTATCATCTAAAAACTGCAAATTGAAGAATGTCACCACTGTTCAGATCATTCTCCAATTATTCTGACAAAGTGACTATTTGATTTACAAAAAATCCAAACCAGCATTCGCAACAATCGATGGGCTGGGAATGCTTTAATCAAAGTTTAAAAGAAAAATCTCCATATTGCACAAAGACTAATGAAGAACTAGATAACAGCTGGGAAATTTTACAAAGATATTCAGCAGTCAGCCTGGGGATGTACTTTGAACTCAAAAAAAAATCAAAGAGAACGATTTCTAGAAGAAATTAGGAACCTTTTTATTGAAAAGAGGATAATGAGAAATCATTGGCAACAAACAAGAGCACCATACCATAAAACCAAATTCAATAATCTTACTCAACAACTTAGAAGAAAGATAAAAGATTTTAAAACGAATGCACGAGTATATATCTGGCATTATCATCTGATAAGAACACTGATTATTCCTCTCTGAAGGCACCCAAAAAAACTAAGAAGACTATCATTCGCCCCCTCCAATTAGGACAAAAAAATGGCAAATCGCTAGAAGCAACGTACAAAAAAAATATAGATTTGTTGAGATTGCAAGAAATATTCCAGCCTCATAAGGAGAAAGAAATGAAGCAGAAATATTTAATGAAAACCGGGAAATAGCCAGGGAAAATAACGAAGTATTACTCTGTTACAATAATGAAGTAAAAGAAATACAAAATCTGAAACTTAAGCTCCAGGTTTTGATTTAATAACAGCAGAAATTCTAAGGAAACTGCCAGAAGGGTATAATAAAATTGGGAAAATCTTTCAATGCTGCATTTAGATTGAAATATGCAAAACCCAGATTTTGGAAAAGTGGAGAAACTATAATGATATTGAATTGAAGAAAACCACCACATGAGGCTACATCGCATAGACCGATCACACGTTACCTTTTTGCAAAACATTTGAAAATTGTTGCTCAAAAGAATGAAAGAGATTATTGAGACAAAAAATTAATACCAGAACATGAGTTTGAATTCAGAACAAAAAACTCTAGCAAGATCATGTGCAGAGATTATGGAGCATCATTGAAAAAACATTGGAAGAGAAAGATTTCTTTTTCAATCTTCTTGGACGTAGCGAGGGTTTTGACAGAGTCTGGGACAAGGTTTCAACTATAACTTGAAGACTGTTTCTTCCCAAACAAATGCAGATTTTTTAGAATTTTACTCAACTAACAGGATTTTAGAGAAAAAAGAATGCCGAAGGAACTGAAAAAAATTTTAAGGGGGGGTAGGGGAAGGAAAGGGCGGGGCCCAAATTTTAAATTTTTACTGTATCCCAAAAGGACTTCTAAACCAGAAAACAGTACTAGGAAATTTGCCAATGACACTGAATTTTAAAAAGGGGAAAAAAATTTAAAGGAAACTGGTTAAACGTAACCCTGCAAAAATACCAAATTGAATATCAAAATGAGAGAAAATGTGTTTATGATTTCAAAACAGGTACTAACACATTCCAGTTTATATAAAAACAGGGGACCATATGCAAATACAGCAAAAATTTTGGCATGACATTGATTGTAATTTTCTTAAAGAAATAAAGAAAAAGAGAAGAACTAATATTAAATACCAAAAAATGACTAAAGGGAAGATGTTTTTCCCTTTAAATAATAAAAAATATTATTTTATAAGCAAATGTTGAACCAGTAGGGACGATAGTACAACTGGGGGGATGAACCGTGAGAACACTAAATCCAAAGGCATAAGAAATAAAGACGAAAAAGACCTGAAAGTTGAAGCAGGGATAAGAAATAAAAAAGTTTCAAAAAAACAGAAAGAAAGGCTGCAACACCGAAACCCAAGAAATTTTCTCTGACAATACAGACTTAGGAGAAGATAAAAGAGAGAGAACCCTTTTGAATTGTAAAAGTGAAGTGCCAAAGTGTTTTAAGAACAAAACAAAAAATATCAATGTATCTACAAACAACATATTTAAAAACCAAGGGGTGTGTATTTAAAATTTCAAATTGAAACAAGGAAAAGGGTTAACTTTTAGAGCAAATTTCTTTCATAGTAGTTTTTTAAAAGAAATTGCTTAATTTAAAAACTAGATTGTAATTTTTATAAATTTTTTTTAAAAATTCTTTTTTCTCTTCTCTTCCTTTAAGGGGACCTTCTACTTAGTATCCCAAAGTTTCTTCATTAATTTTGTTTGGGGTTTTATTTTTTAAAGTGATCTGAATTGGAAATTGAGTGATTGAAAAGTGATTGAATTTGAAAAAAAAAGAGAAAGATAATTTTCTAATTTATTTGCATGGAGTCCTGTTTCCCCCATCACAATGATGTGTAAGTTTTTGCTGTTATAGAAACATAAATGATTCCCAAAATCAGAACAATGAGATGATGGTAGGTTGGGGAAATTTTTTTAAAACAAAAAACACATACAATTTTTCCTTTTTTCATTATTTATAATCTTTCCCAGAATAAAATGCTTTTTAATAGAGATGAAAATTTTTTTTTCCCACTTTTGCTAGAGACCTTGAGTTTTTTACATGATATTTGGGGTTATATTTATCATGCAATATTTTCTATAACATCCTCTTGTGCAAATTGTAAGTCAAAGAAATTATGGGGAATATAAATTACATTAAACTGAAAGATATTAAAACAAAAGTAAAGAAATTCCAAATGTATTTCCCGGGAACCCTTTTTTGCCATACTGTGTAGCCCCGGAATCCAAGTTTTTTTTGTTTTTTTTTCCTGGTCGGGCGATTTTTTGATCCCTCTATGTTTTCAATTGGAAATCCAGTGCAGGGTTTTTGGCCCAACTAACCTCATGATGGAAATAAATTTTCTAGGGAAAATGACGGTATGGAAAATTTTTTTAGTCAAGTGTCCAAAATGATTTTAAAACAAGTCTCAAGTAGACTATGGGAATGACGTTTTTATTCACAAAAATTCCATTTTTATCTGGGAATATGTAGTTCATGAATGGCTGCACGTTGTTCCAACCATTGACATATCTTGTAGAGAATTAGGGGGGAAATTTTGTTGTCTTGACTTCAGGGAAGTTTTGATCCGGGAGAAAACTATTTTTGGAAATTAGGCGAAGCAACCTAATAATACAAATTCGATCGTGCATAAAATTTCTGTTTGATATTGAAAAAAGTTAAAATTTAATTCTTCATCAGAGATTTAGATTTTGAATAAGGGATGAGGGTGATAGATACACTATCCAAAACATTTACTTACATGTGTCGAAAAGGGAAGTTTAAAAAAAATAGCAATGCAAATTTCAAATGTCCGGGTGTTTAATTTCAATTGATTCTTTTCCAATTTTTCGAGAACGGCAATTATTGAAATTCTGTGAGGTGTGAAAACAATGGGTGGATATTAGGTAATTTATTTGTTTAAATGAACCAGCAGAAAATTTAAAACACAGAACGCGATCCAATTGATTTTCCCTTTTATTTTTTGATTTTTTTTCCCCAGTGTTTTGGCATTATCAAAATTTGGGATCTTTAGCTAATTATCACAAATGAAAAAAAGTTAGAACAGCAACAAACCCACAACATTTACAACTGGGGAATATAACTACAATAATTTGAATAATATGTGAACGCATATTATAAAATTTTAACAATTATTTTAATTAAAATTTGTTTTTTAAAAAATGTAAAAGGTATGGACATCGGGAAATTTTGATCTATTTATAAAAATTATATCCAGAATATCATTCCCCTCATAAATTTCTACACATACCCCAAAAACATTTTATTTAACTTCTTTTCTTCATGGATTCTCCCCTGATATTAGTTTGATTTTTCATTTTTTGAGGTTTTCTTTTTTACAAGCAAAGGGAAATTTTGAAAAGCAAAATCAACAAAGGGGGAAAAAAATAAGTTTGTTATTGATTAAGTAATGGAAATATGCATTTTTATCACATCACATTCTGTTTTTCCTATTGTAATCAAGTTTGAATAAAATTTTTTTAAAGAAAAAGCTGTGAGATAAAATTATCCCCTGTCTTTAAACTTCGAAAATTTTAAAAATGTAAAAGAAATGACATTCACAAGAGGGCATTGGAAATGCTAGATTTAAGGTGATAAAAGCTAGTAAAATATTATTTATCAATTTTGTAACAAACATTTTTATTTTGGAACAAAAATAAAAAGAAATTTTTTTTAATAAATCTGTTTTTACTGGGGGGGCTTAAAAAATTGGGAAACCTTTTAAGACCAAGAAAGTTTAATTCCCTTGTTCTCTTCATGCTGGGATCATTTAGCGGGCTAGTTTTTTTGTCTCCTTGATTTCATTTAACTCTTTTTACTTTAATTTTTGCTCCCAAGGCCCACTATTTTATCTCCTTTATAAAGAAACTGAACCACTGGTATTTTAATGGGGGAGGGCCAAGGAAAAAAAGGGCCTCATCAACAAACAATCATTGTAATTTTGCGTTTTCAAGAAGATTAAAAGAGCGCTGGGTGGTACTGAACCATCAATGATCTTCACAGTAAGATCCTGAAGGATTTTAGGTTTTTAGCAGCCCCCTTAATTTTAATTTCTTTTTATAAAGCATCAGTACAATCCATATTGAGAAACTATTTTCAGCCGGGGTGTGTATATCTTCACCCCTTTAATTAAAGACCTGGATAGGTTTTCAGAATCAGGGGAAGGGGTTTTTAGTCAACAATTCGCAATTGTACATCTTGTTTTCATTTTCATTTTTAAAAAATTTTAAAGTGTTTTTTTGGGTTCTGCCTTCAAAAACAGTTTCTTGAATGTTGATCTGACTGGGAAATCTAATCAATCTACAGCAATTGTAAACTTTTTTTCTTTTTATTTTGAAAATTTTTTAAAAAAAAATTTTAACGCTTTGTCGGTTTTTTCAAAACAGTTTCATGAATGCTTCAATTGACTAAGTCAAAAATGTCAGGGTTTCAGTAACAAGAGACAGTTTCACTAATAAAACATGTTGCAGAGAATGGAAAGGGTGCTGAGGCCGCAGATGACAATCTGAATAGCAGTTTTTAAGTTTTGAACCAGCTCAGTGCAGCTTTTGCTGATGAGGCCTTTCGGGAAGGGGTTTGGGGTTTAACTGCACCAGAATTCAACTTTGAGCCACTTTTTTTAAAAAAAGGCTGTAATGCTTTTAAATTTTCACTTTTTTTCATTCTGAAAGTTTTTTTGAGAATTATCTGAGATATTTTTATGACCGTGGGGAATTTTTTTTCTTGGGTATATTTTTTTTTTTTCCCAAGTTTCTTCACCATAAACAGTTTCTCAAAGGACCCCGAAAATATTCTCCCACTTGACTGCAGAAGGAATAGCTGATTAAGAGGGCTGAGGGGAGTCCAACGTGAACTGATGGCCAAAGAGGAAGCAGGGTATGTATGCTCATTTTCTGGGGATGACAGGGGCCGTTAATGATATAGAAAACTCCCGGAGGTCATTCCTTTTAGAATCAAAGTAGAAAAAGGGAAATTCATTGTTGGAGAAAGAGCTTTTAAATTTTGAAAACAGAAGGGTTTTAAAATCAACTTTTCAAAGCTAGTCAAAAAGGGGTGAGCTATGCCAATTTTCAAAAATTTGCAGAAGAAAAAATATTTGTCTTTTGAAAGGATTTCATTCTAGGAAATGAAAGGGAGTTCTCTTCTAATGGCAAAAAAATCAATAAACCCGATTCCAAAAGAATTTTATGGGAATAAATCACATTATATGAAAATTTTTTTATGTTGTCTTATTATATGCAATTTATGCAAAAATTATCGCTTTATTCCGGGTTTTGAAAAGTTTCCTTTCATTTTTTTTATACAATACAGGGGGTTTTAAAAAACAAGACCCCAATTAAACCCCCATTCTTTTAATGGTTTTCCCCTGTAGATAACTAATTTGTTTTAATAGACACTATTTATCGCAACTTAGACACCCCACTAAAAATTCTAAAATATTTTTCCAAAAACTATTCAAACTCTAAAAAATGTTCATTGATGGATTTTTAAATTTTGTTTATTTATCAATGATTTTTTTGGTTTAATGTTTATAAAGTTTTACCAGGCAAAAAATATGTCCATTAAATTTTTTTTGTCAAAGGGATTTTTATTTTACTAACACTCAAATTAAGAATTTTTTGATTTTAGAGAAGAAGCCCGTGGTTCAATGCAAGACTTGGGCAAAAATGTCTCTTCTTCTCTTTTTTAAATTTTATGATTTAGAAAATATTTTGGGAATCAGGGAAGGTTTTTAAAAACCCTTAAAAGACCCTTTCTACCATACAAAGGGTCAAAAAATTTGTTATTGTTATTGGATGAGCAGACCCCCTTTTAAAATTTCTACCATACACCAAACATCCCGATTGTCATATGTTAACACCCCCCTTTTCAAAATATCATTTTCCTTGCGAATTAAAAAGGGCCGAACTCAAATGGCTGAGATGCCAAATGAGAATTAAATTTAGTTGTAAGACTTATTTTTAGTCATCACGGAGGAATTATTTTTTTCCCTTCAAAATTGTATGTTTTATGTTTTGACTTTAAATACAATTAATCAAGACTTCTGTTTCCCCCTATTTCAAGTGTGAGAAACTAATTTAGTTCCAAAACTTGTAAAAAAAACTAAACCCTTTTGAAGTTTCAAAGCATTTATTGCTAAGGTTTTTAATAACAAACCCAAATAGAATATAACCTGATTTTTTTTAATTTCAAGAATTTTAATTTTAAAGGCCTTATTTGTAAAGGTGGGATAATTTATTTCGACCCACAGTTAATACCCATGCTCTTTAAACCCCTTTCCCTTTTCCACTTGAGCTAATCAGTGTTTTAAGTGGTTTCCCCCACCCTGTGAGTTCTGGCCATCTTACAGCTAGAAAAATTTCTGTTGATAATCCTCACAGGATTATTTATCTTACTTGCTTTTCTATTTTCTGTAGCCCTATATTTCCCCATTTGTTATTTCAAAACTTTTTCGGACCCTTAAATAATATTTTATTTTTCGTGAGTTACCTTAAACATTATTTTACACTTTTTAAAAAGTTATATCACACAGAATAATTGTTTTCAAGTTCTATTTGTGATGTACTGATCATTTTTTTATTCTGTGATGTTTATTGGAGGAGCAGCAGAATTATCGAAAATCGATTACCAGGGCTCGATAGACGTGCGGATTATATTACAACCCCAAATTGAGAGTTAATAAATTTAAAAATACAAACCAAGGGTTTTTAAAAAGGACTAGCACCTTTTCAAAAGGTGCTGTATCTTCAAATCGACCTACAAAAGGGAACCCAAAGAGGCCAGGGAAAGCCCAGGATCAAGCTGATTTTGAGACGCTTAGCGATCATCCAAAAAATTTTCACTTCACCCCTTTGGGAACCAGAGCTGAAGAGGATAAAGCCAACGTCGGACCATCGTGGGAAAACCAAAAACTAAACGATGAAAAGGCCACAACATTCCTTGGAAACCAAGAATATGGGGTAGGGGAAAAACCGGGCCCGGGCCCCCACGAGGCGGTAAAGGAAAAGCGGAAAACTTAAAGGCCCTGAAGTTTTAAAGCCTAGACGCAGGGGCCCAAGGGGGAAAAACCCTGGTACTGGGGGGCTGGGATATTGGAACTCCAATGACGGTTAAAGCTCGGACTCGCCAAAGGGGCCAAAAAGGACATAAGACTAAGGAAACTATAAAGGCCAAAAATCAAATCCGAAACAAAAGAAATAAAAATCAAAAGTGAAGGGCTTTTTGGGAAAGTAGTGGGGAAACCCTGGGGGCCTATGTGTTTAAAAAAAAAAGTAAAAGAGGTTTTGGACTGGTGGCATTGACAACGCATTAACTCCCCCGATGGAAAGACATAATACAAGGCTGGGAAGAAGGGCCCCGAGACCCCTCAGATTCTGGGGGACTATTTCGGGGAGAGGAAAATTATTTACACAAATGGAGATAGGATAGAGGAAGAATGACTTGGTGTCCCGGACAAGAGCCCCTTTTTAGGAATGTGCTATATGACGATCTTCTGAACATCATGAAGAACTTCAACTTATTGGTTTTGCTGAGATACACCATAGTGTAAGTGACAACGTGGAGCACTTGGGTGAAAAACCCAAAGAAACTCTTCGCAGGGAAAAAAATGGCTGATATAAGAAACTTCAGATGGTGGTAAAAAAAAAGCCGTACAGTTACCAATCAGAGATTTGACCCTTTGGGGATCCGTCTGGGGGACGAGATTAAGATGAATCGGCAAAAACGCATTCGAGCGAAAATTTACTTTTAAGCTTTGACCCCCTATCATAAAAAAGGTGACAAAGCAGCAAAGACTGATGCAAACCCTCCAGACTTTGGGGTGAATTTAAAAGGGCCCAGTGAAAGAAACGAAGATTATTCGCGCAGTTACTCGAGAATGTTGTATGCGCCCCGGGGGGCTGGGGTGCCTGCCAAAAAGTCCTTGACGGAAAATTTCCCGTTAAAAAGAAGGATGGACTGAGGGTAATTTGGGGAAACGACTGTATGGACAATGGGTTTTTTTCGGGGCCAAAACCCCCATCGACCTTTGGGTCAAGAAAGGAAAAAAATTAACGAAATCAAAACGGGGCTGCAAGGGTCGTGGAAGATGGCAAAAGCCGATGGGGCTTTGGGAAAAAAGGGAGATGGATTAATCTTTTCCCAACGTCAACATCAAAGAATGGATAAGAGAAAAATGCAGTGGATTACTTGACGGCCCTTAGGGACATGGATGCTTTAAAAAGTACCAAGATTCAAAATTCAGAAATTGATTTGGGTTTTTTTATCATAACCGCTTGATGCTTTGTTTTAACGTTGATAATTTCAATTACTTTTTTTCGTTGGTCGCGCGAGAAAGGCATTAAAGATGTTATATCTGTTCCGGGGTACAGTTACATTACACGTGTTAGTAATCAACTGATGGTGGATACTGAGAAAGTATTCATTTATCTTACAGTAGATTTTATTATGTGTATCGTCAATGACGCTACCATCTTCTAAGAAGAGATGATCGATTTCACAAGTCTTGTTATCTCCTTCTAGTTTGTTAATTATTTTCCATTGATGTTTCGTGTTGCCATTATGTTTCATTATCAAGTTCCTATAATAATTATGTTTTGTTAATCAATTTAGTTTTGAACTCTCGAGAAATTACAGTAATATTTTGAAAATGCTTGTCTACGGTCTTCTAACTTTAATTTATATAGTTTTAATCTTAATTAAATTTACATTGACAACATTTTAACATGCAATTAGTTATCCATGGACTTTTTATTTTAGCCTTCGTAATTTTATTTGGTATTTTGTTTTGAGTACTTTTTTGCATGGCATTATTAATTATTGAGGACAGTTCACACCTATTTACATTTTGACATTGTAAAATATTGTTCCAATTTGTTTCAACAAGTTATTTTTTAATTAGGTTATAATTAATAAATGTTTCATTTGTTGTTGTTTTTTTTGCAAAATTATATTTTACTCCTGTTAGAAAATGATCTGAAATTCCTAAGTCAATGCAAACTTCAATGCAGACTGAAATTTCTAAATGCAAACTGAAAAACCATTGATAGATCTGACAAAGACGTGATCTATATATGATGCAGACAATTCTGTGTATCTGGTCATTTGATTTAAGATGGACGTTAGTCCATAGTTATTCATTAAGGCTAAGTAGTTTTCTGCATTTGTTGAGTTTTTCTTTAAGTCAATATTTACATCACCGATGAAAATAATATTGTTTTTTAGTTGTTTTAAGCGGTTTTCCATTCTCTAAAAGATTATAATCTATATATAGCAACCAATGACACATTTGATTTCCCATTTTTAGTTCTTAAGTTACAAAATCAGCTGTATTCATATCACGTAATATTGAGTTTACTTTAATTGAGTTCTCAACATATACCATGACTCCTCCAGCTAGATATTTGTCATTACATTTACTATAGACTTTACACCCTGGTAGTTTATACAAGTTGACCTCGTTCAAATTTATCCATATTTCACTAAGTATGATAATTTTTGGTTTATTCTTTATGTTGTTTAAAATAGCCTCTATTAAACTGAATTGTTTTTATGCTCCTTACGTTACAATGAATGTATGAGAACTTTTCTGAATTTTGGTAGGTCCAAAAAGTTATTTTCAATAGTGTTGGAAACAGGCCAGCTTGTTGATTCAATGTAATCAGTAATTTTAGTTTTGAATGAAATTATTATTACTAAGTATCTTTTATTACTTTGTCTTAACTACAATACAGTTTTAGATTGATATGCAATAGTAATTAACAATTTTATTTTAGTCCATATATATATTGTCAATCTTTATGCATTAGATTAAGCATGCATTAGAGATGCTTAATAATAAATGCATAATAATGCATTAGAGATGCTTAATAGAAACATGTGCTATTCTTCTGACGCTATAACCCTCATCGGTTGTGGCCTGACATCTTGCATCCTCACAATACTGCCAGAATATTTTGTAGACCATTGGCGATGAGGCAGATAATTTAAACCCTATCACCCAGTCCTGAGAATGGAGTGATTTTAAATAATGAGAGGATTGTTTTTTGCCTTTTGGGCCCTTTTGTTAAAGATAGTCTTGGGATTCGACAAAAAAGAAAATCTTTTTAAAGAAAAATCAGACTTTCCCCTCCATAGTGCAATACTTGATCATAGCATTTGAAATTTTCGTAAAAATTTTTAAATTGGCATTAAAATATAGATTGGTGGTGAAAAGTGCCTAAACCCAAAAGATAACACAATTTTCTAGAAAAAAAATAAAAACCATGATTCACAAAAATCGTTGTAGTGAAACTTACTGCACACCTACTAGTACAACCAAGATAGAAATCTGTAAATCAACTAAAAAATGTAAAATTGAGTCCAAAAGAACCCCAACAATCTTCATAAGGTTTTCTTTTTTTCTTTTTTCAACTTACAAATTTAACGTGACAAAAAACCCTTTTTTGTCATTACGATTATAGTTTTTTATAAATCACTATACCTTTTTTTTTTAACTCACTAATTAAGTAATTTTTCAATTTTTGAAATTAATTTATCATTATATCTTTTCCCGACTATTTTTTATTATAGTTTGTTTAAAAGTCAGTGGATCTTTCTGAAATTATTTTTAAGTCGCTAATACATTTGCAAAAGATATTTTTTTCCCACATTATGGACGAAATTCATCCTCAAAACCCTTAATTGTTTCATTTTTTTCCAGACATTTAAAACCATTCTCTCTTTGATATTTGTGTCTGAATTATAATTAAATCTTTCTTAAATATAAAACTGGTTTTTTCCAAAAAAGCGTTTTAATTCTTCTAGACATGTTTTTAGGGAAAGTGAAATTTCATATAGGGGAAAGTCATAGAGGCCCTTGATTTGGGATTGCAGCCCCAAAAGTTCCCATTTACTAAAAGTTGATTTGGCCACAGCCTCTGTTCTTTGAGTCTGGGACCCGCCAATTTTACATTCAAAAACTCCCTTTGCATGAATTTTTAAACAGCACAAAATTAATTGAAAAACACTAGTCACACAAAAAAAATTAAATATATTTTTGTAGATTATTATGATTTTAGAAGTTTTCTGTGATGTATGTACAAATTCTCCAAAAGTGTTTGAAAAACTACACACACCCCATGCATGCCATTCAAACCACAATTCAGTGAAATAATTTAGTGTTTTTATTCCCTTTCCAGCTGCACAATCTGTTTTTAAAGTAGGATGTATCCAAAGATGTTTTTTTTTCTTTACTCTGATCCCCTTTTAGACGGTTCGTTTTCCCTTTCTCCATTCCCCACACTTGAAACTTGACTCGGGTTTTTCACAAGTTTGAACAGAGTGGATAATATACACTTGAATATTTATTAAAATTTCATTTGATAATTTTTTAATTGTCTCTAAACTATCATATGATAACCAAATAAACTTTAAAAAAAAACTAAATGTGTTTTTGATATCCCAGAAACCCCTTTTTTTTTTTAAAAAAGTTTTTTAATTTTTTTTTTTAAAGGAGTCTCTGTCTGATGTTTCAGGCTTAAAAACCCAAAGGGGAACATAAGTACAAAAGATCCGCAAAACATAGATAACTGTGGTCCAAGACTTTTTTCCTTTCCAAACTCAAAATCTTTCTACTTTTAGGCCCCCTGAAAGTTATGTGTTGAATTTATTTTTCTTTTTCTTCATCTGATGTCAATAAGAACATTCCTTCTTTACCGATTTTCATCTGTTCTAGACTTGTTGATTTCTTTTCTTTAAAGTTCTTTCACATTATTTAAAGAATATACTGGAAAATTTTACTTATGTTTTTGGGCTGTTGTGAACGCTAACTACATCTTGTCCTAATTTCGTGTGTAAATTTAGAAGGCAAAAATTTTGTTTTGGATGTTTTGCTTCAAAAAATTTTTTTTTTAATGCTTTTTTGTTGATTTTGAATATGTAAATCTATAATGTGGTTTCTTTCTTTCCCTCTCCCAAATTGCAGATTTGACCCCTGGGGATCAAACAAGATTACAATCCCCAAACCTTTAAAAAGCAAAAAAAAATCCAATGATCATTTTCATTCCTTATGTTTTACGTAATAAATAATTGTTTTAGATTCTAACCCCTTCAAAAAAATATCAATTTCCCCCAATTTGGGGAAAGGGGCTGGGAAAAGGGGCGCATATAATTTTTAAAAATATATTTTTTTAATTTTTTTTCCCTTTTTTTTAAAATTTTAAAGTTTTTTTTTTTTTTAGGGGGCATCATCAAAACTATGTAAAAGTTTGGTTTTTGTTGATGAGATACAGAGCTGATCCAAAACACACAGACTTCAAAATTAAAAAAATTTAATAAAAAAAAAGAAAGCACAAATTTAATTGATAAACACTGAGCTGACTACATTGAAACAAATTACAATTATATTTTTTTGGGTTTTAACTGACTTTGAGGTTTTCTTGGGGGAAAAAAATTCCCAGTAAGAAAGCTTGAACAAACTTATATGCAATTCATTTTGCCCTTCAAATTAATTCAGAGATATAATTTTAAAAGATTAAAGGTCTTGCACCAGGAGTTCAATGTATGCCTTTTTTGATGTGTTTTTGGGACTGTAGGTTCTGTTTTTTTTTGTCATTTTTCTCTTTTTTGTTTGTTTTTCTTGAGTTGTTTATTTGTCTGGCTTCAGGGTTTCCCCGTTCATGTGTCCTGTGGCTATATATTTGTTTCATTGTCTTTTTTCCACTTGTGGAAAAGCATCAAGATGGACGCAAAAAATTTTTTAAAAAAAACTACAAAGGCCTTTTGAGCGGGGGGGGAAGGGAAACCCCAAAATACCAAAGTGGGTTGGGCGACGGCATCGGGCGACCTCTTCCAGCACACGGGTTCTGCTGAGGGGGTGTTTAGAATGTTTTTAAAAAATTCGGGGGGAGGAGGAGGTTTGGAGAAGGTTTTGAATTAAAAAAAAATAAGAAGAAAAAGAAAAAAAAACACATGAAACATTTTATTTATTTTTTTAGCAACTTTTTGATCAAACATTTTATTGTTTTTTTGTCTTCCTTATCTTTTATCAAAAATGGAACACGCATGTATGCGCGTGCCGGGGGTAAAGGGGGAACGGATGGGGACGGAGGTGTAGGACGAAAAGCCTTAACGAGGTCTGTGTTCGGTGGGGGAGCCCCAAAACAGGGGGAACCCCTGGACCGCCCAAAGGATGGGGCAGCCCCCCCCCGGC
>CAXIVR010000151.1:0-11458 GCA_964035755.1 Teleogryllus oceanicus | reverse complement strand
TTACCCCCGCGCCTTTATCGCGTTAGGGATTACGAAAATTACGATCTGTCGTCACCGATCTGTCGTCACCGCTACCGCCGACGTCCCAGCTGATGTCGTGGTTAACTCTACTCTCTTGAATGGGAGCAGGCTGCGAGAGGGAATCCACCCTCCGCCCCTAAAGGGCGTGCCGTCCAGAAGAAAGGAGCCCAGCTGTGTTGCCTGTTTGGAGGCCGTTCACCCCAGCGTCCTCCTCGCCGCAGCGGTGATTCTAATAATCTGTCGAGCTCCGACAGACAAAACAAACATTCATTACGCCCTTCAGGCTTACCTGGACTGTTGTCAACATTCAGAAGGTGCAGGCCGCGCATTGGCCCCCTTTTTTTTTTTTTTTATTTGTTAGCGCATCTCTTTTTTTTGCTTTATTTGTTTTAAGTAATTTGATCGTATTAGTTTTAAGATTGCATAAAAAAAAACAAGGGTTTAAAAAAAAACTGAGCTCAGATAATGATGTCAATTTACCATTTTTTTTAATTTCTCATTAAATTTACATTTTTTTGTCTTTAAACTTTCTTTCAATTGACCTCTGTCACGTAGCCACGTCCGTCCACAACCTAAATTTCAGGCTCTACCCGTCACCTGAGCTAGCCGGCAATTACAGCACAGGTAGGTGGGGGCGTCGCAATATGTTGATCTTTACGCTCACATGATGTTCATTGTGCTCTGATAAAACACAGAAACCTCAGCAAAACCCTTTCTTTGAATTCTTATGAACTGCCAATGACAGTACATTTTCATAAATTTACAGCAGATCTTTCCTTTCTGTTGAATATTAATATAGAAATTGTCCAGTTGCAAATACTGACTTGGAATTCTTACACTGGGTGCCACTCCCCTTCTCTTCTTCCTGCAATCTGCATTCGAGAAATTCTTAAAACTTTCCTATATGACACATTCAATAATTAATAATTTTTTGTAAGTTGATATTTGTATGACGGTACTTGTTCATGAGCTTGTGATTTAAAAAGGAAAACTCTCATGTATACAATAATGTTTTCTATTTATATTGTAAAACACGTAGAAAATTGTATTGACGTATGGGGGAGAAGTATAGCCTTTCTTTGAGATTTCTAATTTCTTGAGTTCCAGAATTCCAAACCCACCCTTTTATTTTACATAGGTTAACGATGAATAACTATACAAAAAAAGGTTAGCAACATTCAAAAACTATAAATATTCTCTCCCGTGTAATATCCGAGTAGCTTATTTGAATCGGTAAACGAACTACAGATTTCAATTTTTATAGTATTGCAAAGAACATAGCAACCTACATCTCTGTCTGTACTCCTACCACAACTAACAAAAGAGAGATCAACGAAACGTTCGCATAGTAAAGATACAGTTGTCCAGAAGCAAAACAAGACGCCATCCATCCATTTGCTCAGTGAATAAGCGAAGCAGGTGGAAAAACGTGATAGAGATGGGATTATTGATTCAGAAGCTGGGGTACAATTTTTATTAAAGGCATATTTCCTTTTTTTGGGGTTATACAATACAAATGGTAACCAATGCATTATATATCTTAAAATAAATTTTTATTTCCTTTTTGATGATGAGTGTAGTTTCTAATTGAAGAGAAAAGCTATATCTTTTATACGTCACGCCTTGATTCTCCGATTTGATTTGGTAGATCGGGTAATGGTGCTGTTCCTGTCTTTTGTTAAAATATATATTAACGTGTTAATTCTCTATGCATACATTTGAATACTATTTTAATGTGCATGGGTGAATTTCAATAGATATTCAGTTCCTACATAAAAATAGGATGGTTTTTTAGGAACGGAGATTTGCCGCGACCGCGACCTCTAAAGGGCTACGGCGTTGAAGGGAAAATTGGAAGGAAGATAGGGTGCAGGCAGGCAAAGCAAGGCAGCAAAGGTCCATGCGAGCGCTTTGGAGCCTCCCACCCTTCCCCGCCCTAACCCCAACTCCAACCCCACCCTACCCCACCCCCCTCAACCCCGCTTCCAACCAGCTCGGAATCCGCCTCACCCCTCCTCTATCTGCCCCAGCACTTCCTCTCGGCCATCCCGCCTCGCCAGCGCGCTCTCTCCTTGGCGTCTGCCTTCGCAGCCTCACCTGGCGTCCCTCCCTGCCCCCGCGCACGCACGCGCCGCATGAAATGCGCAATTGCCTTCCACTGTCGTTTGATGAGACGAGGTCGGCGCGGCCTTCTTGGGAGGGCAGGGCGGGCGGGGGGGCGGGCGGGCGGGGTGCTGTGGCGGGGCGGGGAGTGGTGGGCGGGGTGGGAGGGGCAGAGGCGGGGCGGGGCGGGCGGGGCGGGCGAGGCGGGGTGCTCGGGCGGGGCGGGGAGGGTGGCGGGTGGGAGGGGCAGAGGCGGGGCGGGGGCGGGCGGGGGCGGGGTGGGGCGGGCGGGGGCGGGGCGGGGCGGGGAGGGCGGGGCGGGAGGGGCGGGGCGCGGCGCGGCGCGGTGGGAAAAGGGGGTGGGGCTGCATGAGCAAACGCCACCTCCTGGAAGCGAGCGAAGGCAGCCGCGCAGAAGGCGGTGGCGAAGGGCGTGCGAGAGTTGGCTCCGGCGGCGAAGGCCTCTGTGCTCGCTTCTGTGCTGCGCCAGGGAGGCGACAAGGGGTACAACCCAAAGACCTGGACGATTCTGTGAAAGATAACGATCCTACAAATATGTTCGAAGGAGGTAGCGACGAAAGAAAATATCGTTCAGTTTGTGGGCAACAGCAACATGAGCCTCTGAGCAAAATCACGTAATTTACTAGGCTATGCGGGAGACGTCACTTCCTAGACACAGATGCAAACCAAAGATCCCGAAAGAAGTCATTCTAAAACCCATTAAATTCATCCTTCAAAACATTACATGTAAATATAATGGGTGAATCTTCAAACAGTCTGACGGAACACCCATAGGGACCAACAGAGTAGTCCTCTTGCCGAGAGTTGTGAAGTGCTGAGAGTTGGAAAATGCGTGTTGAAGTGTAACGTTTTATTTTACCAAAGAGTCGTAGATAATACCATTTTCTTCATTGGGGAAAAATACGATCCAGATAACCATGGCAAATTTTAAAAATATAATAAATGTATCCGATGTACAGTAGAAATTTGGGAAAATTACGCCATTAATTTTATTGATATTAATATCTCTAAGAAAGAAAATAACATTTGGTAACGAAAACAAACTAATAGAAACTGAACCTTAAACAATATTCCTACCACATGAATAATACAAAAATAAGGATATTTACGGGTTGATAGATCGGGCCTAGAAGCTTTCTGAAGTATCCTTTCATCACCATAAGCTAAATATCGTGAGGAATATTTTTTCACTTAATAAACAACAGAAACATTTTGATAATAAATATATATAGAAACCGATAGCGAATATTAAACAAATAAGTGTAATGAAATTCGAATGGAAAATTATTTTGCCATATGTCCCCTAAACAGGTTTTGAAAATAAGTGGAATTTGGTTAATATATAAAATCTTTAATAAGTAATATATAATTACCAATAAGGATACCAACCCTACGTCTGACAAAAGAATGTTGTTACCAAATTGATGCCAGATTGCCCACACAAATATATAGAGCCAACTAAGAGAAAATTTAAAACCAATAGATTCTACAAAGAACATTTTACAATTACTTCATTTTTCTTCTCAGTGCGCTCATAACTTCTGGTCATGAGCGACCAATATGTAACTTTGTTGTATGAAATTTCCGAACACATACTCAAGGTCCAAAAATAATTAATTTGAACTGTCCTGCATGGCTCTTCATTTCATATCATTTAATGGAGGCATCCTGTATTGTTGAGACAGTGTTCCATGAACTTGATTCTTGGAATTTGCTTATATTTCTTTGAAAATTACAAAACGAAAGCTAATTTCCGATTTTGATGTTGACGAAAATGGTGTCATCATTGATGGTTACAACAGATCCAAGTCGCGGGTCCTCATGCAAATTTGAATCACTGGTCACTGATGGGCATCTAGATGTATGGTGAAGCAAATTGAAAGGAACGGCAGATTGACTAATGATTGAAATAAGCAGCATAAGCAGAGAAAGAGGACCCTGGAGGTGAGAAAACAGGATCTTCTTCGGCAAGAGGATGACTCACAGAGGCGGCTGGAGGTGTGAAGAGGTGAGGAAGGAAGTTGAAACCAAAGGCAGGGATTCGCCGATCTGGGGATCTTTAAAGCGAGGGTCCTTTAGCTATCTCGGTGCGAAGGATGACGGGTTCGAGTCCGCATCGATCAGAAATGTTTGCGTGGAAATTGTGTCATGGTGAGGCTCACAATAATCATGTATCAGCTATCAACGTCTTTATTTCCTTGTCAAGAGGGTGTCGCGGATTTTGAACAACATCGTCAATGTACACGTTATACTAAGATTGTGGGCGTCTTCCTACATCTCTAATATCGAAGACATGAAATTTTCCTTAATGAAATATTGAACGTTGAGCCTTTAAATTAGTTCATGTAGAATTTTCAAAAAATGAGTTTTTGTGTAATGTTACGTGGAATGTAGGCCATATTAAAAACAAGATTTTTGTAAAAACCCCTCTGTCCGAGATCAATACGACACTACTGCCTTAGCGGGTGTGACTTTGTTGCATGATTAGGGAACACTTCACACGGCCCTTCCGAACGTCCGAATGTGGTAGGTATGGCAATATCCTCCATCGAGTCCAGATTTGTATCATGCGTTCGGTAATATGAAAAAGGATATTGTGGACGACGATTCCTAAACGACGATGAGATGAAAGCAGCTTTCTCCAAGTGGTTACATAGTGTTGGAGGTGATTTCTACGCATCTGGAATAGAAATGTTGGTTGACCGTTCCGAGAAATGTTTACAGTATCTTTGGTGACTATGTGGAACAGTGAACTTATATGTTGTCATAGCCACGTTGCCTATGGGTAGGTGGTTTCATAAATGGCCATAACTTGAAAATGTAACTTACTTTTTGATTCGTTCTTGTATTTCCCTGTAGAAATGTAGGCTGACACGTTCCTTCAAACTGTAATTTTTATTCTATCATCCATATCCGTCTTCAAATGTACGGAGGATTTTGTCCTTAGATATTGATGTTTTCTGGAGAGAACTGTCTATTTGTTCTTTGTGCCAACTCTTAACTATGCAACTAATATTTGCCTCAACACAACATGTAGCTTTAAAATCAATCAGCTGTTCGAACTCCAAAACGAAACGGCATCTGGCGCTTTATTGTAGAAACAACACTACTCAATTATGTTGTAGCAACATTAATTCGTTTTTCGTGGCCTTTAAAGAAGCCCCCAGAATTGCTTGCCTTATGCCAGAACTATCTCAAACGATGCATATTGCAAGGCCGTCATTTTTACTCATCGTGCGTCGACGCTCGGTTGCTACTCGCTACAGACGACAGACCCCGCCATAAACTGTCTTGATTCTCTTCAAGGCACGCCGACCTGGCACTCTTCTCTTTGCCCTCGGAAAGCCTGTGCACGATAAATCCATTACCAGGTCGGGGCTGAGGCGAGCGCGCTACCCTACAGCTCCCGGGTGCAAGGCAAATTTGTCACGCAGGTATTAATATCGAGGGATTTTCCCAGCAGCGCTCGAAGAAAGAGCAGACGCCCCCCGTATATTTGGTGCACTATCACGATTTCTCGCCCAAAAATTACAAGCCGGGGGCCGGCATTTCCTGATGCTACTGCCGTGCATTTGACGGGTTCGAGCCCCGATGATGGCACAAGCCGCCAAACATGTTGGAGACCAGAGGGGAGCTTCAAGTTGCCCGGCTAGGCGGTGGGCCGGGGTGGAGGATACAGGTGGGGGAAAACCGCCCCCGATGTGTGTCGGCGCCAGACTCATCACCCAGATGAAAATCACTCCCTTTTCCCGAGTAAAAATCATGACAAACACGGGATAAAGGTCCCCGTTGACGACTCGAAACCGTAATAATCAATCAATCGGCGAACATTTTAGACTTTCCCAAAAATCGTAAATAAAAAGTCACCTTTTGGGGTTTATGGTTGTAGAATGGCGGAGATATTCGAAGATTGTGCACTGCAGGAATCTAGCGGAAAAGTGAAAAAGATTTTTTCCCGTTTTGCTACAGAAACCCTCAGAGGAATAAATACTTGGAGAATTCACGATAATCTACGAAATTTCGCGTGACGGGAAAGAATAAATGCCGCCAGGGGCGGTCAGTTGAGGGCCGGAACCGCACGGGGGGCTGACCCGGAATCAATTAGACGCCTTTACGGGGAGGGGGGAAAAACGCTAGTGGGAAACTGAGGATCATACTACAGAAATGGGGGCCTTGTGGACAGGCACAGCAACGGGGGGTTGCCCCTGTTCCGATGTTACCGCCAACCATTTTTTTTATAAGTAACATTTATATAAATAAAAAAGACGTTTTTTTATTCAGTTTACCAAGGGGTTTTATATTTATTTGAAACACAATTGCTTTTTATGTGATAAATGCGATTAATTTTTCCCCCAATCCTAAACACAAATTCGACACACCTTGCTCAGGGTGAGACTACAACATACTAAATTACAAAGAGAACATCCCGTAAAATTTTCGTACATTGCTTTTGTTTGAATACACCACCCCATAATTATTCATCCCCCTCGTGTCAACAACCGATAACTACACCCGAAGTGGGTTACTGTTTTTTGAATCTATAAATCACCGAGCAATGTCCGTTGTTTCCGCTTCGCATTCTGGGCCCGGGTTAACCCCGCGCCGGCCATCATGCCCGGGGTTTTTCGTTTTTTCCTCGGTCACCCAGGCGAAGGCGATGATTCTGAAAGGGCCCCGACCCCCAAAAAGGCCCCCCGAATTCGCTAATGAAAAGACGAAGGTTAAACGAAATTTGAGACATCGCGGGTTCCTGGGTTGGGGGCACTATGAACCACTGTATATTCGGTGGATCCCCATTACGGGACATAAAAAGGCTAAATACAATACACATCTATAAAAAACACATCTGTTGTTCGTTTACCGAAGAAATAAGTATTACTAGCGAGAGAACATTTCAATTTCCATGTTTCTTTCCATACTTTATTGGTTTTTTTTTCTAGACCGTTGGAGCTTGGGAAAAATTCTGGTGTTATGAAAACCGTTGATTGACTTATCCCACTACCCCCACGCAGGTTTTATAGTTTTTTTTTTCGACGAAAATGAAATGGGAAACAAAAATAAAGTAGGCGATAGGTTGTGGTTTGGGGCGACGGGCAAAAAAGGAACGAAAGGAAGAGGAGAACGGGGAGGGGAAGACCCGCCCGGTCCCCAATTATCCAACAAAGATAAATTTAATATAAAAAACTTTTTAAGGCGGAGGAGTTGGGGGGGCGGGGGGGGGTGGGGGGCGCACGGCGGGGGGAAAAAGATCCCCGCCGCCGCCCGCCTCCCTCCCGCGCGGCGCCGCTCCTGCGGGCCCGGTTTTTTGTTCGGGGGAAGGCAATCAATACGGGGGCGGGGGGGGCGCGACGGGGGCCCCCGCCGGGGCGCGTCGAAGGCGCCTAGCAAAGGGGCCCCCCCGCCCCCCCCCGCCCACCCACACCTCCGCGTTCTGTCCACACCTCCCCTCCCAACCCTGCTGGGGGGCGGGTGCGACCTCCATTGGGCCCTGCGGCCGGATCTGTTTGAATGCCGGGCCCGACCAAAGCCGCGGGGTTCCAGGGGGGCCGCGGACAAAGGCCCCGGGGTCGCCTCCACCCGCGGACCTCTGCCACTGCCCTCCCACGCCGCTGCAAACCACGGCCTTTCCCCTTTTTGGTTCGAAAAGGGAAAAAGTCGAGGAACAAGTTTCATGAATGAAAAGGGGAAAAAAAACCCCCGGGTTTATTAACAAAAACCCTTGTTTGCTGTCCAAAAAAACGTCGGAGCTGGCTCAGGGCCCTCGACCGATGTCACGCAGGCCCCAGCTGGGTCCCATGTTCGAGTTCCGATGGTGGGGACTTTCGACTTAGGTTGTCAGCTAGGTCGAATTCAACGCTGTCTGGGGGAAAATTCTTGTTTTTTTAATCGGTATTTTCCGTGATTTTCCGATCAGCACCAGGCGAATGACGGAGGGGAAGAACAAACGGGCCACGCACCACGCGCGATCTTTACTTCCTCTTCCTTGATCCTCCTCCCCTTTCACACAAACGTCACTACCCCCATGTCCAAATATCGATCGGGGGGGCAAAGTTGTCCCCGGGTGGGGCGTTGCCCGCTGGTGGGGGTTTCCGGTTGGAAAACCTCGTTATCAACGCTAGGCGGGTTTGGATCTCACCATCCAGCGGGGGAAAAACCACAGACCATAGGGGGAAAATGCCCCACTTCGGACGAATTCCTTAGCAATTGACGCCCCCCAAATCACTAACAATCAATCCTTTTAAAAAGTGAAAAACATGATGCCAAGATATTAAACATGGGGTTGATATTTTTCATTTGTTCTTCCATTGCGTACCTGGGCATATATTCTATTGATTTTTTATTTTAAAATTATGATTACCTTTTTTTAAATTCCTTCACGCGCTCCCCCTTCAACAGACCAAAACCCTCAATAGCCCTCATTGTGTTTCCGCCTACGCTGTTGTTTAGGCAATAAAGTGTTGTCATTTCGTATCTTTGCCTCCTACTTGCGTTCAGTCCGTGCATTCTGTTTTTTTTTTTTAAATTAACCAACCGGACTTGAAAAAGGGGTTCAAGAAAGAACGATTTGAAGCTTTCAATATTCATTTAGTATCGTGTCATTCAACTAATATAAAAAAAACCAGAAATCTAAACTTAATCAGGTCCCATTTTGCAGAAAGAACGATGGTATAATAAAAAAATTCGGCGATCGTAGTGTGTCTTTCCCCAATGGCGGCGAGGGTTTTAAAACAGTGTCGGGGCGCCAAATACGATGAAGCTCCTTTGGGAGCCCCAAAATACTATTTTCCCTAAGACTATTAACGTACTGTAAATTGGCTTTAGACAACAATAGACATTTTTGATACTGACAAGAGCATCATTCCTACTAAAGGGCCAGAAAAGCAAAATACTGCGCCGGGGTTGAAAAGTTTCGAATGTTGCTTCCCCTATACTTTTTTTATTTGAGGTAATATAATTTGATTTATTTAATTTGAGAACAGCATAATGCAGCATAATATAATTTTCGTTGGGGCCGAAACCCTCACTTCCTTTTTTTTTGGGATAGTTATACCATAACGTTAATAAAAAATAAGTCAATTATAAATTAAGGTATAAAAAATCGGATTGGCAATAAAAAATATAGAGTTTGACTTTAATGACGAACTTTGGCTTTTTTTTTTCAATTTTTTTTTTAATAAACTTTTGGTTAATGAAAATTTCCCTTTCCCACCGCTGTGCATAATGCGACGATTGTTAAAAAAGGTGTCAAAGGCAGGCCTATCCAACTGATAGACACATTCTAAAACCAAGTCACAACATTAAACTGAAACGTTTTTCCCCCATTTCGCAAACGCCAATATGGGGGGGAAACCTTCCATTTTTAGTTCGATAGTTTGCATTTGACTACAAATAACCAAAGGCCTTATAACTAATGAAATAGAACCAGTAAAAAAAGGGAAATTTTAGAATGTTTTAATATTAACTAAAAGCTTGTGCTGCCTTTTATCGTTTTCCAAAATGTTTTACTGTTTTTCCCACCTCGTAACTTGTCGGACTTGGCCCCCAGGAAGGAAAAATTTGGGGAAATAAAAGGGGATAGGATAATTATCCACCACAATAAAATTATTTTATTCCAAAAGCCCAAAGTTAACTTTTGGGGAAAAAATTTTACATCTTTAGTGGGTCTTCCCCCAAACAACGTTGATCAAACCTAAACATTTACAACATAAAAGGATACATACATATAAAGAAATGAAAAGGGGCAGCTTATAATTGTTATTGCGGTGGATGATTATATTTATCTCCCTTGGATTACGACAAGATTTCTGCTTCCCCCCGGAATTCAGCGTGAAAAGTTTGGGCGCCTGCCCCCCCAGCAGTCACCCCCCGGGTGTGCGGAGAGCGCTGGGGGGCGCGGTGCCCCAGCGCCAGCGCCGGGCTCTCTGAGTTTGGACGAGGCGCGATCGCGCTTGTGACCCAGTTGCCGACCGATCTTCCCCCGCCGGCCACCCCACCCCGCCCACCCCCCCGCAGCCCTTTTGCCACGTGCCTTTGCCCCCCCTGCCCGCCCCCCCTCTTCACACGTTTTGTCCCCGCCATCGCGACCGGCAACCCGCCAATCGCCCCCCGCCCACCGCAGACGCCCGCCCACTGCCCCCCACCTCCCCCCGCCCCCCGGAACACGCCCCCCAAACAAAAAACCGCCCCGCGACCCGTCACCCGCGACTCGTCACCCGCAACCGCCAACCGCCATCCCGCCCCGCCACATTCTGCCACCCCCCCCGATCCACCCACACCCCAAACCCGAAACGGAAAGGGGAAACCCGCCACTGCCCCCGCCACCAAGACTCAACACTCGCCCCGCCAACCGAACCGTTACCCCCACCTCCCAACGCCCCCCCGCCCTCCGGATCGACAACCCACCACTCCCAGCCCCCCCCGCTCCCGCCGTCGCCCCGGAAACGCCAACCGCATCCGTCACCTCCCCCCTGCGCCCCCCGCAACCCGGGATTCCGGGCCCTTCCCCCGCCAACAGCAACCCCCAACACCCACCCGCCCCAGCAACACGCCAAACGCCATCCGCCACTCACTACCCGCGACCAAGACCCCCATCCCCTATCCAAAACCCCGAACACCCAACACGCCACCGACATTTCAACCTGCGGTCCCCCTTCCCAACCTGAGATCCTCGTTCCGCCACCACCATTCACCATCGCCCCCTCCCAAATTTTGCCATCCCAAACCGACATCCCAAAAAATTCCCACATCCCCATTCCTCCATCCTCCACCCGCCCCCACCCGACGCCCCCCCTGCCACCCCAAACCCTTCTGCCACCCCGGGACTGCGACCGCGCTCAGTCACCCCAGTCGCAACCCCCACCCGCTTCCTGCTGCCCGCCTTTCCTACCCTTCATCCCTCACCCGCAACTCGCCCGACCCCGAAACCCCTCGCTACCACCAGCCACTCGCCACCCGCCACCGCCAGCCCCGCCACCAGCCACTGCCCCAAACCCCTACCAGCCACTCCCACCCGCCCGCCCCAGCCACTGCCCCAGCCATCACCAGCCACCGCCACCCGCCATCCCCCCAGCCACTGCCGCCACTCGCCACCTGCCACCCCCCAATCGCCCGGCTGCTGCCCCCACCCCGGGCCCCTAAAAACCCCCGGGTCCCAATACCCCCCCACCATCGCCAGACACTTCAGAGTATAGCAGGATAACCAGGCAAGCGGGACCGAGCTGCGGGGGGCGTTGGCAGCGAGTCGTTGGGGCGGAAAGCCGCGCTCTTTCTCCCCTTTTTCCCTAAACCACGCACGCACACTTTTGGGCCGGCC